>JARYGA010043256.1:0-104868 GCA_030545235.1 Helianthus tuberosus
TTGCTATGTTTTTAAAGCGATGTACACATGTGTATTCTAATTTTAACGCGATGTACACATGTGTATACCGTCTGTTTTTGTGATATCTCAGAATTTTTTGTGTATTGAATGTGTAAGGTTGTTGATGTACACTTGTGAATTATGCAAAGTATTAGTTGCTGAGGTTTTTTTTTTTTTTTTGCTATTATAGGAGATGTCGTTAACGAGAAAAGTGGAATGGAAGGTCGATAAGGATGATCCACATATGTTTGTTTGCTTGGTCGATATGGATGATTCAGCATACAACGTGGTGAATAGTTATAAAAGATTATGTTTTTTTTGTTTTTTCGATTATGTTGGGTTTATTGTTTTTACGAAACTGGAACTTGTAATTATATGTTTTTTGTTTGGTTTGGAAAACAGTATGGAACTTGTAATTTGTTAAATATAAAATAATTTTACAGGTATTGTTTCTATGTATGCATTATGTTGCTAATTACACATATGTACGATGCTGAGTACATATGTGTACTGTTCTATTTATATCCAAGTACACATGTGTATACCGTTGAAATATGAAGGTTACGTGGATCTTAAAAATCAAAATTTGAATTCTGGTGATGAAATCTGAAATGAAAATTAAAATTGAAATCTGGTGATTTGTTGTTTGTTTTGATAATTATCTTATTAATAAATAAAATATAATGTGGATAATGAATTTAAAATAGGAAAGACGTAACTTAATTCAATTATTAAAATAATGATTTAAATCTAATTTTTTATATAATTACAATCTTACCCTTAACAACTAAAAAGGAAATCAATGGTCCAGATCTGTTCACGCAGTTCACTCTTGAGAGGTTGTTCACGCTGGAACCCTACCCTATATATATATATATATATATAGGGGAAGGATCCACTAAAAAGTGGATTTTGCCTAAGTAGCCTAAGAAGGATTGTGATGATGACATCTGACACTCCTAATAAGTAGGAATGAAGGGTATTTTGGTCCTTATAAATAAGAGTGAAAATGACATGTGGCACCTCATTTGTTTTTTAAAAGTACAAAAAAAATCTAGTAAAAAAAAATCTAGCACAAAAAATCTAGCACAAAAAAATATAGCACAAAAAATGTAGTACAAAAAATGTAGCACAAAAAAAATATAGCACAAAAAAATATAGTACAAAAAAATATAGCACAAAAATATAGTACAAAAATCCAGCACAAAAAAATGTTATACAACATAGAAATACAACACATTTTAGTGGGTTTTTAAGTCTTCATATTTTATATAGCAATATGGTACTCAAATTAAAGATAAAAAGACGCTTGATTTTATGGTGAAACTTTTATGAAAAAATAATGTCGTATAAAAAATTTATGAATGTTTAAAAAATTGGGGTGAAATATGCATGTGCCTTGCATGTGGAGAGAGAAAGTCTATAAATATAATTTTCCCAAGATACCCTTGCACTCCTCATTTCTTCTACATTTTCATCTTAACCATTGATTTGAAAAATGAATGGTTAAGATTCATTCTCATCCTACTTAGGGAAAATTAACTTTTTATTTGATCTTACCCCTATATATATATATATATATATATATATATATGGGCCAGGATCATTTCAGAACCATAAATTTTTACAGAACTCGCAGAACTCCTAATAAACAATTTTTTTTATTTATATTTTTTTATATTTAGGATAATTTTATCATTTATTATGTGTATTTTTACGATTACATACATGTTAAGAGTAATTTTATCATTTTTTATATGTAATTTTATAATTACACATATGTAAACTAGTTTTTTACATATATGTAATTATTTATAACACATATATATAATTTTGGCAATTAAACATATGTAAACTACTTTTAACATGTATGTAATCAAAGAAATACATATAATAGATGATAAAAAGATCCTAAATACAAAAACTTATAGATAAAATGATTGTTTATTAGGAGTTCTGAAAGTTCTGTAGTTATTTCGAGTTCTGAAATGAACTCAACCCATATATATATATATATATATATATATATAGGGTACCGCTAAAATGAAAACCACCTCCAGTTGTAAGAACCGAGAGAACCATTTTCTAGCCACTAGATCTAAAAGATGGATGGATGAGATTAAAAGTAGTTAAACTTAATATTAAATATTTTTTTATTATTATGTTTTTAATATTTTAATACAAAAGGGCAGCTTAGTAAAATTACTTTTTTTTGTCCTTTTGTCTTTATTATTTTTTATTACTTTTTTTTTGTCTTTTTGTCTTTATTATTTTTTATTACTTTTTTGTATTATTATAATCGTTGGTTTTTATAAACAGTTTTTTTTTATTAAAAGCTATTTTAAATTCAGATTTTTTTAAGAAAACAATTTTTTTTCGCGCCGGTTTTTTGCGCGCCGTTTTTGCACGCAGTTTTTTGCGCGCCGTTTTTGCACGTTGTTTTTACGCCCCGTTTAGCCCCGTTTTTTCGCGCCGTTTTTTTACGTTCCGTATTTTACGACCCATTCTTTTTTCAAAAAAAATTACAGTTTACGGGATAAAATTTTTTACCTCAAATTTTTACGTTTTAAGTTTTACGTTTTACATTTTAAGTTTTACCTTTTACGTTTTGCGTTTTGCGTTTTTACGTTTTTACATTTTTACGTTTTAAATTTTTACGTTTTACGTTTTACGTTTTAAATTTTTACGTTTTACG
Source organism: Helianthus tuberosus (assembly GCA_030545235.1). NCBI lineage: Eukaryota > Viridiplantae > Streptophyta > Magnoliopsida > Asterales > Asteraceae > Helianthus > Helianthus tuberosus. Next base: position 2,696 of record JARYGA010043256.1, read on the forward strand.
TTTTACGTTTAAGTTTTACGTTTTACTTTTTACGTTTTACGTTTTTACACTACATTCTACCAACTCAAACCGAGACCGAACCGCAAGACCCGAACCGAGACCGAGCCGAAGCTTGACTCGAACAACTCTGAATCTGACTCGGTTTGACTGAGCCGCCGATCCGAAGCTTCCGAACCGGGTTAAACCAAACGGGTATCCAAATTTTTATTTCAAAATAAAAATCTACATTAATCAATAATCATCCTTTTTTTCCAATTTCAAAACAAAAGTCTCAAAAAAAGTATTACACCAAGCATCCATTCTGCTCGAATACAGCAAATGAAAATCAACCATTTTTTTTCAAATATAGCAAAAGAAAATATACGATGTTCTAGAAAAGTAAAAAACAAACAAATGTCTCTGAATTCGTAGGATGGAATCAAATGTGCACAAATTCTGACAAAAATCAAGTGTGAATTCGTGGGATCGAATCGAGCACCACCGCGGCACCGCCACCTCTTCAACTGCCACCGCCGTAACAAGTCACTAAAGTATCGGTTCGAGCCGCCAACCCGAACAACTCTGAATTTGACCCGGTTTGACTGAGCCGCCGACCTGAAGCTTCTGAACCGGGTTAAACCAAACCCACACAAACTGATCATCATTTACACATCATCATATTATATATAAATAACTGATGAAAAAAAAACAAATTAACACAAACTAATTTATGAAGGTTGTCCAAAAAATCAAATTAACACAAACTGAACATCATTTACTCATCATATTCTATATAAATATAGATTGCACTTCATGAATTATACAGATAAACCAACGATTGAACTCCAAGTTTATGGTTTCAAAAAACCCCAAATATTGATTACACTTCACAAAAAAACCAAAATGAGATCTAATTTGAGATGTATAATCTCCGCCATAAAAAAAATACCTTATGTCGGCCACCACTGTTACGGTGGTGCGGCGGCAGACGGCAGACGGCAGGACCCCTTGTTTCAAGAAAGAGAGAGAGAGAGAAAGTGACAACTGACTTCTACCACCGTCTTCCCCACCACCGTCTTCCGCCACCGTCTTCCCCACCACCGTCTTTCGCCACCTCCCACCACCTCCCCACCACGGTCTTGAAGATGATTTTGTGGTTTCTTGAAGACGAGAGATGAGGGTTTTCAATAGAGAGAAATAGATGATTTATGGTTGCAAGTCTAATTTTTCAAGAGAGAGAAAGATGGAAAAGAAGAGGGGGTTTGAATTTTGATGAGAGATGAGGGTTGTGTAAGCTTTAAAGAAGCAGACAATGACAATGACAGAAGATTAGACATTTTAAGTAAAAGACCAAAATACCCTTTAGGATATAAAATAATAGTGTATACATTGCAAAGTCTGATTGGTGGAGAGTGGTTCTCGCGGTTCATACAACTGGGGATGGTTTTCATTTTAGCGGCTCCCTATATATATATATATATATGGGAATGGATCATAAAAAACTAGTTTAAATGAGAAAACCAAAAAAGTAACTAAAAAGCCTAAAAAAACATACCAAAATTTTTTTTTTTACATTTTTTTAATAAAAAATCGCTACTTTTTATATATGAAAAAAAAAATTAAAAAAAAAATATTTTGTTGTATTGCACATGTGCACTATTACGGATATAGTGCACATGTATACTACACATATAATGCACATGTGCAGTACAACAAATTTTTTTTTTTGAATTTTTTTATATATATAAAAAATAGCGATTTTTTATAACAAATTGTAAAAAAAAATTTGGTATGTTTTTTAGCTCTTTTTTTAGTTAGTTTTCTAGTTTTCTCATTTAGATGTAGTTTTCTCATGATCCTCTCCCTATATATATATACATATGGTAGGGTTATTGTATAAAGTGTGTATTTTGTGAGAAGTGTAAGAAAAAATCTAAACCATTTGATCTATAATCTAATGGTTGAGATTATAATGGCAAAATTGTAAATAGTGTTTACCATTAAAATAAATAATTTTCTATATTAAGGGTATAAAGGTAAATTTAATATTTTTAAATTTAAAAACTCACATGTAATGCACATGTAAGTTCCCCCGTCTTTTTTAAACGTCAATAACTTTTTTTACGTAACTTTTTTTCTAAAAAAACAAATTACACCATAATAACGAGTGTTTTTTTATCTTTAATATGAGTACCATATTGCGATAATAATATAGAGAAAAAAATTACATTTCGATTGTATTTTTTAGTCCATGCTGTTTTGTCTATGTTGTTTTACTTGTATATTGATTCAAGGTGTTGTTTTTTACAGTAAAACACCATGAACGTATATAAGACACCATAACATTGCAAATACCTTTGAATTCAGCAAACTACTTATAGTAAAACATCATAGACGTATAAAAGATACCATAACATTACAAATACCATTGAATTCAGCAAATTACTTACAATAAAATACCATTAACGTATATAAGACACCATAACATTGCAAATACCATTGAATTCAGCAAACTACTTATAGTAAAACACCGTGAATATATATAAGACACCATAATGTTGCAAATACCATCTAATTCAACAAATTACCAATATCTTATGAGGAAACACCATGAAACTAAAATAAAAAACCATAAAAAACAAAACATTATACAAGTATACAAAGACACCATTCCATTAGCAATTAAAAAATATCATCATATTCAACAAGCTAACTTTTTCCTTTTACAAGACACCATAACCTGTTTTGAATTTCTAAAATAAAACACCATAGAAAACAAGATTGAAAGATTGAATATAAATGGTATTTGCAATGTTATGGTGTCTAATATACATTCATGATGTTTTATTGTAAAACATAACGCCTTGAATCACTATACAATTAAAAAAAATCTAGACAAAGCACCATGGACAAAACATCAAATCAAAATGTAATTTTTTTCTCAATATAAGTATAGCACTATGGTACTCATATTAAAGATAAAAAAAGCACTCGTTATTATGGTGTAATTTGTTTTTTTTAAAGTTACGCATAAAAAGTTATTGACGTTTAAAAATGACGGGGGGGGGGGGGGGGACTTGCATGTGCATTGCATGTGAGTTTTTGAATTTTATCTTTAATTAGGTTTTTTATTAAATTACTTAATTGCCCTTATTCTAATAAATAAAACAATGACATGTGTCCTCTTCATGTTCTTTCTTATCATTTTCACAAATTTCATTTTTTTTACAGGATCCTAAACCATTAGTTACATATATGTAAAAAAAGTAGTTCACATATGTGTAATCATAAAATTATATACAAAAATTATAAAATAATCTTTAACATGTATGTAATCATAAATTAGTTTCCACAGACTTGAGGCATGGGAGCACGCTTACCTTACATGGCCCCGTGCTGCACTTACTATTTTGAAGATTTTGCATAGAGAGGCATATGTTTACGTGCATGGGGTGTTGTTTCAAAGTCCTTTGGCCATTCTCCACATGTTTGCACACTTTGTTTTCAAAATACCAAATTATATTCCATTCATCCATCATTACAACTAAAAAGAAAGATAAAAATACAAGAGAAATTTAAATCCTAAGATAGATTATTGGTGGATACCCTACGAGAATCTTTTAACCCAAATAGCTTTCCCCTAGATTAATAGATGAAAGTTTAGCAAAAACCGAAAGTAGTTTTCAGAAAATAAGGGCTTCGAGCTATTTTCCAGGAATGCTCCTTCAAAGGTCGTTGAGCATCTCCAAAATCTCCATTGGTAGGAAGATAAAGGGTTCATCATTGACCTCCTCCTATGGGAGAGGATCGGGGTTTACCGGAACCTCAAAGAAGGCGTCGATGGGAGGTTCAAGGGGTATTTCGTCCCACCCGGTGGGATTAATCACCTCGTGAGCGATGTTCCAATCGTTTTAGGGGAAGATTGGCTCCATCGGGGGCATCACCAAGATGGTCAACCTTTGATGAAGAAGATTGATTTCCCTAAAGCTATCCTCCAGGGCTAGAGTAAGGTAGTTCACCCGGTCTATGAGGACCTCCTCCACCGTTGTCATTTCTTCAATGGACTCTCTGAAGGCGTAAACATAGCGAACTAGAGTAGCTTCAAGTGAGAGTTTCCTCCCCCTTCGGTTGTTTGATGGGCTTGTTGAAGACACACCGCTCTATTGGCTCGACATACTTTTCAGGTATGTGTATGAGATCAGGAAGGATCTTGGTCTTTTAGGAATCGGTCGAAACATTCTTCTCATGGCATACTTTATAGAAAATGACAGCACGTTGACACCGCCCAGTGTACAAGAAGCACAGCCCCGTCAGTGAAACACGGATCATGTAAAGGTAGACACGGCCCTGTGTTGAAAATTACGGGAGGCACGGCCCCTTATTTTCCTAACACGCCCTCATGTCTAGAAGTCGACGGGACACGGCCCCGTGTTTGAGTAACACGGCCCTGTTTTTTAGGGTTTTTGTGAAGTTTTGTCGGAATTTTTAAGGAACAATGTTTTATCAGAGGGTTTCTTACTGGTTGGAACAACAACGAAATGCCTGATGTAACTTAGGTTCCGGCAAGAGGTTGTCAGAAAGGTGGAAACCTAAGGTAAAAGTAGGAGGGCGAAACATTCCTTTATTTACCTTTTCCGGGATCTTGTTAAAAAAGGTGTGAGTTAACACGCTCTGGTCTAAACCGTCGGTGTTAAATTCAAACACTGTTAAGGAGTCTTTCATTGCGAAGTCGATAGAGGGACGACTATCGTCTTTGTTTTTGCATGGGGCTACGGTGGATTTCTTGGCCTCGGCATCGTTCATTCCTGAATGTGGTTCCATCGAATCTTCTTCGTTTTTGTTCCTTGATGAATATCGTGCCTTCATCATGGATTCTATTTGTTTGAGTTTTTGGAGAATCCTCTTTTATATTTGACATAATTCTTCCGAGCTTATGTCTCCTATGGAAGAGGTTTGATGGAATTCAGGTGGATGGTAGTTATTGCTTTTACTCCCACCCATCTGAAGGAAATCGTCACGGTAAAACGATGGGTCTAAGTAGTGGGGATTAAATCTTAGAATGGGACATTCGAAATCTTTATGGATTCCTCCACATAACTAACACCATTCAACGTAAGAGTGGCGGGGATAAAAATAATCATTGGCATCCATGTTTGCTAGATAAGTTTTAACCGTCGCAATCAAACGATACTGTTTTTTTAGAAACTGCTATTGAGGCAAGGTCTCGTGCTGCAGCTTTTATCTAACAATAAACAGTTTTATGTTAATGGGGAGTTAACACGGCCTCGTGTTTATCAAACACGACCCCATGTTAATCTTGCTGAAAGTTCAAAATTTTGAAGAAAAAGAAAAAAACTAAAAATAAAAATTAGAAAAGCGTAAAAATGATTAGGCCATCGATTTTAAACTTTCTCAAAATCCTTGTGTCCCCGACTTGACACGTGTGAGGGTGCGTATGATTTCTATTATATTTTCTAGTATTTTTCACTCTTTATCAAGTTTTAAATTTATAAAACACGATATAACACTATCACTCTCTACAACACACTAGGGTAAGTGCACCCATCCTTAGCGTATTATAGTGATGGTAAGAACCGAGGTCGTCCAAGGAAGAGCTTTTAATACCGGAATATCGTCGATGTCTAATCTAATCAAATTTTGAGTAAAGATTTTTAATAAGTAAAATAAAGAAACTAAATAAATAAAGAAACAAATAGACAAGATAGAATCACTTGGTTCCGACTCATCCTTTATGTATCCTTTGATGATTTCCACACTTTGGGTTTTTAATAGATTATCTTAGTTATAGTGGCATGTCCCTCTTTTGGAGGTAACGCTACCCTTAGCCATATTGGTCTGACTCAGCAGGGATACAGTCCAGCAAGGCCAGAATATTGAAAGATAATTAAATAGTTATTAATGCAAAATGTAGCATGTTCCTTTTTTGAGGCAACGCTACCCTCGACAATATTGGTCTGAGTAAGAAGGGATACAATCCCGTAAGGCCGGTTTAAAGTTTTAATAGTAATTTTTTATAGGGGATTCAAGTCGTTCGTACTTCCCCGATTTGATGCTATCTGCCTCAAAGGAAGTCCTAATAAGCTTGAATCAAGTCCTCACAGGATCTATACACTAAACGAGGCAAGAACTTTACCCATACCACCCTTTCTAACCCCCTTCCAGGTAGTTAGCACGCTTTATATAGACCGTAAAAACACAAATGAATGAATCAACAAAGCATGAAGGGATGATAGAATAAAGTTCACTTTCAGTATAATAAACTAGTTATTAAAGTCATTAATACATACCCAATTAAAAAGTTTAGCAAAGCTTGGAAATCAAAAGTAATGCATAAATGACTTGTTTTCTCCAAGTGATGTAGGAGATTAGCCAATCATGGCCTTTGTTTGACAAAAAATCTTACGATCAATGTTGGATCCCGAGACTACTACACACACTCTAGAGATGGACGATGGATAAATGTGGTGGATGATGGATAAATGTGGTGGATGATGGTGGTGGAGCGGTGGTATGTTTGAGAGAAATGGTTTGCCAAGGGATGAGTTGCAACTAAACCAAGAAACTGTGACATCTATGTCACTACGACCATCAAACAAATACCAAATCAATGAAATATTGTGTTTCATACTTGGGATTTGTATAAATATGTGTATCATTTGCACATATCAATTCTTGTTCGATTTAGAGCTTTAAATCGCTTTCTGGAAGGTTATACGCGAACTAATGCGTAAACATAATCAGTTTAATGCAACAAACACTCTGGAAGAGTGACATAGGCTTAAAATACCTTAAATAACCTTTACATAACTTAGAAATAAGTTTTGGAGGGTTTGGTGTGTCGAAATCAAGTTTATTCGATCGCAGGGACTATTTGCGCCAAACTGCGAAAGTATGCTGATTCATATCGTAACGAACATTCCAGAACTTGACCATAAGTTAAACATACCATAAATATCCTTTACATAGCTTAGAAATAGGCTTTGAGGGGTTCGGTGTGCAAAAATAAACTTTTTGGTCAAATAGGGACTAAAAGCGTCAAAAAGTGCATAAGTTTGCATTTTCGCCCATATCTTACGTTCTGAACATATCCGTGAATCCAAAAATTTTTGTAATCATTAAAATATTTTATTTTAGTGATTGGCATGCTAAAATTCCATTCGTAGCGTAATTTGGATCGTCTTTCACGTCCGTTCGAGTTTCATCGTAATTAACCGAACATCGCAACCATACGACCAAACGAACTGACATCCGAGATGTTTTTGAGCATATTTCATGTTCCCTATGCTTAGGAATCATTGTGGAGCATTGAAAATGGCTTAACGGGCCTTAAACGAGTCAAAAATGGCATTTAACACTTGCAGGGACCAAAGCTGTAATTATTGAAACTGTTTCTGAACTTTAGCTGGGTCGCGGGCCGCGTAAGATTGGGCCTCAGCCTACGCGGGGTGCGAGAGCTGCCCAGATTAGCAAAAGCCTGTTTTTCACAAACAGCAGCTGGTTTCAGGCTTTTGTACATGGTTTCTTCAACTCTATGAGCTGGTTTTAGACACCCATAGCTTTGTAAATTAGTGGGCACACATGAAGGGCCAAGATTGAATCTCAAAAATTGAGGAATGATCCTAACGGTTGCCCGGAATCTATAAATACCCACCTAGAATTCACTTGCTTTCCCCACACTTGATCTGATTTATACTCTAAGTTGAAGCCTTAGCTTCATACCTGAGTATTTTAGATCAATTTCTTCCTTGCTTGGACCCCTTGTAAGTTTCCTTCATGCTTTTATACGTATTTAAGCACGAAAGTCAAACAATGTTTGACTTTCTGCTTTGACCTGTCAATGGTCAACACGAAGTTCGTTTGAACTTCGCAACGTGAGCTTAATCACGATGGTCATAGTCCTTTGTGACTTTACCTACTGATTACCATGTTATTTAGGCATAGTGACGAGTCATAGTTTCGGTCAAAATATGCGTTTATGCGTATTTTGCAACCAAACTATTATTGGGTATCAAAACCCTTTGTTTTGATATCAAACTTGTTTTCTAACTTAGTTAAACATGTTTTAACATGTTTAACTCGTCACTTTTAGTTTAGTGCTTATATAGGGTCGTTAGATAAGCGGTCTAAACAACCGCTTAGACTTTCGAATCCGACCCGTTTTGTGACAACTGGCACTTTTTCGTACATTCCATACAATAATTGAACAATAATCTGTGCTTTAATAACTGTGCATGGTATAGTTTACAAGACGAATGAATTTCTGATTACTGTTATATACATACAATGGCATTTCATGTTGCAAGACTTTTATCATTACTACATGCAACACGATATAGTTCTATTAATGCACAGAACAGAATTGACACAATTATCAGACAAACTAGCAGCACTGACGGGAGTTCAGTACTAAGACAGACATGATGTTAAGACACAGAATGAGCCCCAGAACCAAGTGATACACTAGGATAGTGTGTAGGAAAGTAGGGATTACAAAACTGCATTCCTAGTGATGACATAGGTACCAGAAAGTGCCAAAAACACAATAAAATTGCAGAATTCTGCAGAAAATAAATAAATTCAGCAATTTTGAGCAATTTAACATCTAAATATAATGCAGAAAAGTGGTTTAATCGTCCAGAATACTTTCCTAAGTGTCGGAAATCGAAACTGTCATGAAAGACAACATAAAGCACACTAAACTGCGCAATTTAGCACTTTAACGAACAGTAACGAAACGAACAACCGGACACTACCCGAAACATCAAATTCTTACTAGAAGCATTGTTTTAGTGTTACAAAGCTAGTTAAGGTCACCGAACATCATAACACATCTCCTAAACATTAAATACATAAAATACCTAACTAGCACCATTACTTTCCAACTAAATCTAGTAACTAACTATTGAAATGTTACACTTTAACCCCCCCCCCCCTTAATGGACGGTTAGGAAGTGGGCCCCACACATTGATTTTAGTTGATTTTATTTGATTTCTTTTGATCTTTTGTTGGGAATATTCGATACAAATATGCCATAAGAGATTTGGAAGATTTATAAAATCCTAAACTAATAACACCATCATTCACTTCATCTTCTTTCCCTTCTCTTATTCCTTTGGTCACGGCTCAAGCACACCCACCTTCATCCATCATTTTCAATCCATTTCCTAGCAATCCAAGGTGATTTAGAGGTGTAAGGAGCTTATCTAGGGAGCCTTGAAGTGTAGAAACTTGAAGGACCTCTCTCTAGTGCTTTTATCCACCTCATTTGTCATCTTCATCTTCTTGAACATCATCCCTAGCCTTGTGATAGTAGTAAGACTCTTGTGATCTCATTTTACTTCATATTATGTTGGTTAAAAGATGATACAAGTTATTAAACATGAAGATCATGAAGAAACATAATCATGAACATAAACATAAAGCTTAAATACATGAAGAACAAGTTGTTTTAAGTGTATGTAGTGTACTTGAATGTTGATCTCTTGTGTTTATGATGTTATTCATCATAAGAACCTTGCTAGATGATGATTAAACACTTGATCTAGCAAGTATAAGGATAGATCTTGAGAAAGTCATAATGATCATCCTCTATGTAAACATGAACTTGAACAATGAAGTTGTTTTTATGAATAATGAAGTATGAAACATGTTATAAGACTTGTGGAATGTTGATTTCAATGATAGATTTCTCAAGAAACTAAGTTAAAATGAAAGATTTACATAAACTTGGTTCTTAAAGAAATTAACCACATTTTTAGTGGTTAATCAAATGTAGAAATGTATATTTAACAAGAAAAGTTCAAGAAGAAATAATTTTAGAAAATCACTTTACAAGTTGTGAAGATCTAAATCTTTCATGAATGATATTTTTAAATAAATAACCACACTTTGAAGGGTAAATAAGCTTACTAAATACTCTAGTAAGTTACTACAAATTTTTGTGAAATTTCAAGTTCATGAAGTAGTAGATTATACTTGTTTTTGGCAAGATCGGTAAGTATAGATTGTATATTGTTGATGGTGAATTGATTGTGTTGATTTTACAAAAGAAAATGATATACCTTGATGGTATGGAAACCTCCATTTTTAGGGGAAACTATGGCAAAAATTTTCTAAAAAGTAAACACTTAGAAAAAAATTTTGTAAACAAATATTTACAAGTGTATTTTAAACCATGGATTTTCACATAAAGTTTGCCATAAGTTTTTGTTACAAAAATCTAAATATTGGAGGTTGGTTTTTATAAATAAAAGTGACTAAATATGTATTTAGTAAATATATATTTAGAAGTCACCATGTGTGTGATTGATTGTATACTTTGTGTGTTAGTTATATTATTTTAGGACATGAAATAATATAACTCATCAAAATACCAAAAATTACAATCCAAAATATTACCAAGATTCCAAGAATATGAATGTACAAGTTATACACAAAATATTGGTGAAACCGAACAAAGGAATATAACTCATAAAAATATTCCGGAAAATTTATTCACAAGTATATTTTTGGTAAATAATATTTTGGACACCAAGAGAACAAAATATGATTATTACAATTATTACGAAATTATATCATATTTCTACAAGGAGAAAATATATTATTTTTGGAAAGTAAAAATATATATTTTCTTGAAATTATTGGAAGGTGTATTATTTTTGGAAAGGAATATATATTTTCTCAAACAAACATGAAATACATTATTTTTGGGAGAAAATGTATTTTCTTAAGTAAACTTGAGATATATTATTTTTGGAAGAAAGATGGATTCATATATATTTTCTAAGTTAGACTTGGAAATATATTATTTTTAAGATTTACAAATATTTTTGCCAATGGAAAAATTATGAATAATTTTTCTAAGTGATACTTCTTAAATATATATTTTGGAAATATATATTAAGGTATTTTCACTAGAGATATTATTCCGGAAAAATTAATACAAAAATTAAGTATATGAATACTTAACAATTACAAGAAAATACGTATTCTCGTACGTATAAATACACTTCGGAATACGACCCCAATGCATGGCAAAAATATACAAGTATGAGAATACGAATACAAATACACCCATCGTTGGGAAGGAAATACATGTATAGATACTTGAAAGATATCAAGTTAAAATATATTGTCTTAACAATTATTCCAAAATTTAATAAATATAATTTAAGTTAAAATATTTATTATTTTAACAAATAATTATATAACTTGGAATAATATTGAAGACACAAAGAAACGTAACTCAAAGACACTAATTAACACTAAGTCAAGGCACGACCCGCTCGTCTAATAGATAGTAGTACGTTGTAGGTAGTCGTGCACACTAGTAGCAGCTTGAGTTACGTCGGATTGAAGAACGCAAAACCGTGAGTTCATGTCCCCCTTTTCTCTTAACTGTTTTCGGATTTATAACTCTCGGGGGTGGAATACATGTTGCATACGTTTAAATGGTATGAATTGGCTATGAAATGAATTATAAATCATGTGAGCATAGATTGAAATTGAAATGCCATTAACTCTTAATTATGGACGAAGGTTAGATCTAACGGGTACAGCCGAACCCCACTCATGGTACTTATGTGACCACTTGAGTGCTTCGGTGTCCCAGTCGAGGTAAATCTACGATAGTCGAGGTAAATTGACAGTGTCAAGGTGAATTGACATAGTCAAGGTAAATTGACCTAGTCGAAGGGGAATTCAACATTGTCGAGGCAATCGACGAGGGTATCAGCCTACTCATTTCGAGTGCTCCCTATGTCTTCACATGCTTTAACGTCCTTGAAAAAACTTTAATTTGATTTGTTCATAAATGCTTTTCCTACCTGTTTTCAAAGGAGTTTCTCAAAGGGTAAATTGACATAGTCGAAGGGGAATTCGACATAGTCGAGGGAATTGACGAGGGTATCAGCCTACTCATTTCGAGTGCTCCCTATGTCTTCACATGCTTTAACGTCCTTGCAAAAACTTTAATTTGATTTGTTCATAAATGCTTTTCCTACATGTTTTCAACGGAGTTTCTCAAAGGTTTACAAGTGTTTCAATACCCATTCAAAACGCATGAACTCGCTCAACTTTTGTTGATGTTTTCCATAATTACATGTATTTCAGGTAACAAGTTGGATCTTGAGCGCTGGTGTTATTTCTAGAAGTAAATTCCAAGTTTACATGTCATCCACTTTTGTCGATTCGTAACTTAGTCGAAGGTTGTGTTTAAGACTTAAATAAATGGTGTTTGTAATACTTTAAACTTAATGAATGGATGAACATCGTTTTGATCACATAGTTGCTTATTATGATTGAATGCAATGGTATTAAACAAGTCACACATCATACGCTTCCGCAAAAGTCAGGGTGTGACAGTTTGGTATCAGAGCTTCGATTGTAGTGAAATAGGATTCCTTCCCGAGTCTAGACTACAATCACTAGGACTCTCCCACGAAAACATTTTACAAAAAAGGTTTTTTATTGCATTCACGTAAGCGTCAAGATCCATGAGTCAAATATTTTTCAAAGAAAAAGACAAGGCAACGACATTAGTAGGGAGGAGAATACCCCAAATTAAGGTGCCAATTAAGGCATAGTCTATGTGAGATAGACTTGCCAAAGACAAAATAACCCCCCCCCCCCGAAAGGACAAACGAGAGTTATATGTGATATGATGCATCTATTTGCCTATTTATGCTAAGTAACATATTTATTTATTGATATATATATATATATATATATATATATATACGTATAAGTGTACGGAATAATTATTGACGTGAACAAGATACCTTCGACTCTAAATCCTATTATTGTTCTTGACTCGCACGATGAAGCTATCGACCTCGCGTTTACTGCAAATCTCATAGCTGGAGTGATTACCAGACAAGATTCTGAGCTTGTTTCTGTAGGAGATGGCCGTTCTTCCATCTCGAATGCGAAGGTGTGTGACTACGGTAGTGACGGCGAGGCGGGGGAGGCTACCTTGGACAACAACCTTATCAGCAGAACGAGGTCCCTGTGGCTTTTGTGAAACCAGATTGACGACACACTTGACCAGACAAGGAAGATGAAGTACTCATCTTGAAGGTGCCCCTCCAACTACTAGGAATTCCCCTTATTCCTATTACGTTTAATCATCGTGCCCATTCGTGCGTAACGATAACAGATGTTAGCGCGTGGACCACCGCAATGGTCCTTTCCATGTCAGAGGAATAAGGACAGTAGTGTCCCCTCTTTTGTTAATCATCTGCTTGGGCGAGGGAAAGTTGGGGTAACCGTGCAAGACAATTTTTGATTACAGGGGCCCACGTAATAACGACTTGTAGTGCATGGAAATCCTGGTGGACTCTACGGGTCAGGCTAATGATCACCATCCATCCAAAAATAAACTCTAGGTGTTTACACTTTCATCTAGTAGAACAATACCTAGACAGTTGCCTTAGCACTTTACAAAGTAGGAAACTTGTCTTTGCCTACTTCGTGTCTAACACTCCTACCCGTCTATGAGTCATTTGGAGACTGATAGCTAAGCAAGTGAAGATCGCTAACACGCGGGAAGGATTCAGTGACGTCACACTCCCTATCACCCTTACATAAACAACCCCCATCTCTTGGAAAGTATACACGTCTTGTGAGGCTAAAGACCTAAGAAAACCAATGTAGAAGGAAAATAACTACCACTTTCGTATTATGAAAATTGTATGACTGAGGTGATGTAGCCTCGAGTTCATTTTGTTTTCCCCATTACAAACAATAAGTCAAGTTGTCAAGCCTATATGAAAGCTCAGTGGTTGTTTCCTTACTTATACATTGTTGATTATATATGCATGTGATATTGGGTGATTAAATGTTTGCTTATGGTAATATGTACCTTATAGACAATTATAGAATGTCGTCTAACCTGCCCCATACCCTTTTGACAGAAGAAGATGCCGCCCAGACGTGACACAGACACCATTACGTTAACCTTGGCCGAATACAATGAGCGCGTCTCTCAAATTATAGCACAGTATGAAGCCCACCACTCCGAACGCAGCGGTGGCACTTCTGGAAGTAACCCTCCAACTGGTTGCACTTATAAACAGTTCCTGGACTGCAAGCCATTGAACTTTGACGGCACAGGAGGCGCCGTTGCATTTATTCATTGGGCAGAAAAGACTGACTCCGTTCTGAGAATGAGTAACTGTTCGCCCCAACGGAGTGTTACCTTTATCTCAGGGTTGTTTTTGGATGGCGCACTCTCCTGGTGGAACCTTCAGGTTCAGACCCTCGGTGAAGATACTGCTTATGCACTAAGCTGGGACAAGCTCAAGGAATTGATGGAGAAGAAATACTGTTCTAGGGCCGAAATCCCGAAGCTTCAGACTGAGTTCTGGAATTTGAAAATGGACGGGCCGAAGATCTCTGAGTACGTCCAACGCTTTCATGACTTATCTAAGGTTGTTCCCTACTTAGTCAAGCCAGAATTCAAGAGGACTGAGCGATTCATTTGGAGACTTGCACCTCAAATCCTAAGCATGGTTACTGCCTCAACGCCTCCAACCATCACCGAGGCTATTGATTTGAGTGTTACGCTTACTGAAGAAGCTCTTCGTATGGGAGAATTTCTGGAATCTGAGACAAACAAGAAAGAGACTCATGTGGAGTCTTCGGGCAATAAGAAAAGGAAGTCTTCGAACCTAAAGATAGGCACCCAATCCAGTTATGATATCCCTAAAGCATACAAAGGTAGAAAAGTGAACCCGCCTCGTGGCATGCAAGCTTATGGAGCCACCAATAAGGCCGGTAGTAAGGTTTACTTGGGGAATAAGCCGAGATACGAGGAATGCAATTTTTACCATAAAGGTCGATGTCTGAAGCCTAAGTGTGGAAGGTGTGGAAAAGAAGGGCACAACAAGGATGCATGTTGGGCGAAGGATCCAGACGAAAGAGATAATGGTAGAGTTCCAGGTTGCTACAGGTGTGGTGATGTAGGGCACTTTAGGAAAGATTACCCTAGGAAGAACCAAGCGAGGAAGGGTCTTCACGATCGGAGCTCGTGAAGCACGCCAGGATCCCGATGCGGTTACGGGTACGTTCCTTATTAACCAACTTTATGCATCTATTTTTTATTAATACTGGCACCAACTTTAACCTTGTGTGCCTAAGAACTTAAGAACTGCTTAGCCTAGTTTCGAGTAGAATAGATGTCTTGTATTCTTTAGAATTGGCAGATGGAAGGTTAGTTAAGCGAAGGAGATGATTAAGGATTGTATTTTGGGAACTTAGAAGGCCAAAACCTTCTATTCCCATCGACTTGGGAAGTCATGATATGGTAGTCAGCATGGATTGGATATCCAAGTATAGAGCTGAAGTTGTTCGTTACACAGGAAATCATTCGCATCCCTCTTGCGAATAATGAAACACTTATTGTACACAACCTTCTTGCAATAGGTGCGAGGGCACTAGGCCCCATAAGGCAGTGGATTTTGCGACATCTCACGTTGGTCGTAGAGATACAGGAGCGCCTTCGAAAAGGCTGCATAGCCTTCCCTGCTCATGTTGTCGATAAGGAGACCATGAAGCCAAAGCCTGAAGACATCCCCGTGGTGGAGGAATTTCCAGAAGCCTTTTCTGAAGATCTGCCAGGAATATCTCCACAGTGACAAGAGGCGTTTAGGATAAATCTAGTGTCAGGAGCGGCACCAGTGACAGATGACGCCTTACCAACTAGCTTTATCTGAGATACATGAGCTGCCGGTGCAACTGCAGGATCTGCTAGGTAGAGGAAAACTACCAGGCCGATCCTCTCACTGTGGGAAGCCCCCGGTGTTATTTGCTAGGAAGTAGGACGACAATTCTACACGCTTACATAGCCTAATCCGGGAAGAACTCAGAAGAATTAATGTGGGGAAGTACTACGCATAGGTTACATGAAGATAGACGACTAACCATCAAGAATCAGTACCCCTTGTCGAGGATTGATGACTTGTCGACCAACTGCAAGGTCCCAGCAACTATTCCAAAATGGAATTAAGGACATGATATCCTTGGTCAAGGATACGAGAAGAAAGTTGGCAGCTTCCATTTTGCATCAACTTCAGAGAATTGGATATAAAGGACCGGTATCCTTGTCAAGGATTGATGACATGATTGAATCAAATCGTAAGGTTCTAATTAATACTCGAAGATTGACTTGAGGCCAGGATATCCTCAACTGCAAATACAAGAAGAAAGTATCCCTAAGAACGACCTTTAGGACTCGCTTTGAGCATTACGAGTTCCTTGTCGTGCCGTTTGGCTTAACACATGCACCGGCAGTATTCGTGGACCTCATGAATCGGGTGTATAAGCCATACCTGGATAAGATCATGATTATATCTATTGACTACATTCTCATACGCTCATAGACCAAGGAAGGTCATGAGCAACATCTGCAACTCATTGTGGGACTCTTAGGGAAAGGATAGTTATGTGCTAGCCGCTAGGATGTCGAAGTGAGAACTTTGGATTCGCGAGGTAAGATTTTTAGGATACATGATGGATAAGAGTGAGATTCATGTCGACTCTGCAATCAAAAACTAAGGAGTCCCAAAGACGCAACTAAGAATTTTTGGGGACTGTAGGCTGTATTAGACGACCTCTAGAAAACCTTTCAAGGACTGCTCAACCACTAACAACCCTAACTTAGTTGAAACCTATCTTGTCTTCACCTGACAGTACCAATAGAATTGCGGTTTTTGTGACACTTCTCGACAAGGTCTCGATTGCGTGTTGATGCAACGAGACCAAGTCATCACGTACGCGTCACGTTGATTAAGGGATCATGAGAGGAGACCTTAAACTAGGTGCAGTAATTGCGCGTTGCAGATTTGACGTCATTACTTGTATAGGCAAACGCTGCATGATCTTTACTGATCAAAAGGGTTTGCAGCACACCGTTGATCAGAAGGACTTAAATATGAGATAACTAGATGGAATGAGCTACTGAATGATTACGACTGAGAGATTAAATGTCACCTGGACAAGGCAAGCGTTGTAGCAGACGCCTTGAGCTGCAAGGATCGCGCAAAGCCTCTAAAGGCGTAAGCCTTAGAAATGATCATATAGACAAAACTCATCACTCGGTTTCGGGAAGCAGAGCATGAGATGCTCAAACCAGAGAACCTTCAAGCTAAAGCGTTATATGGAATGTAAGTGCAGTATTGCCTAAGGAAGACGAAACGTTATACTCCATGGAACGACTTTGGGTTCCGATTCACGACAAGTTATGTACGCTTATTTTGGGACAAGGCTAATAGGTCAAGGTACTCGATCCATCCTGGATCCTACAAGACGTACCAAGACTTGAAGGATTAGTATGAGTGGCCCAAGATAGGAGTTGATATAGCTACATATATGGATGACTGTCTTACATGTGCCAAGGTTAAGACAGAATACAAGAAACCATCAGGGCTGCTGCAACAGCCTGAGATTCCCATATGGAAGGGGGAGCGAATCTCAGCGGATTTCATCACAAGCTACCAAGAACCCAAAGAGGTCACGAAATGATTGGGGTGATTATTGATTAACTCACGGGTCTGCACACTTTCTACCAATCAGTGAGGAAGACAGCACAAGGTAGTTAGCAGAGATTTAGCCTAGAAAAGTTATGGCACGTCATGGAGTGCTTGTTTCTATCTTTTTCGACCGAGATAGTCATTTTGTGCCAAGGATATGGTAGACATTTCATAAGCGTTTAGGTCACGATTGGACCTTAGTACCACATTTCACCCTCAGACGGACGGCCAGAGCAAACAGACGATACAGACCGTATGAACATATTACGTGCTTGTGTGACAAACTCTGATGAAAATATGGATTACTCACTAGCCCTTAGTGGAGTTTTCCTACAATAATACTTATCACACCACTGTTTAAGCAGCTTCGTGTGAAGCTTTATAGGAACGTAAGTATCGGTCCCCCTTCGTGTTGGGCGGAGACCGGGGATAAACAATTTACTGGCCCAAATTGGTTCAGGAAAACGATAGGCAAGATCGTTCAGATATGTGATCATACCAAGACAACACGCGGTATATGGAAAGGCTACGCCGACGAGTGGCGGAAACTGTTGTAATTTGGGATAAGAAGTATGGTGTTAATGAGAGACTCGCCTTGGGAAGGCATGGTATGATTTGGAATGCATGGGAGGTTGGACCTACGGTATATTAGACCTTTCGAGATCCTGGAAAGGATCGGGACCATTGCTCACAAGCTGAAACTTCCAGAGAAATTCAGCAGTGATCACGACACGTTTCACGTGCATAGTCTTTAGAGGAGTCCGACTCTAGGAACAGTTGTTATTTCTTCAAACAGGATTCACGTCAATGACAAACTCCAATTTATTAAGGAACCCGTTAAGGTTGCGGACAAGGAGTCCACAAAACTCGGAGAAGTCGTAATTTAGTTGTTAGAGTTTGTTGGAATTCATATCATGGCCCAGAGTTTACTTGGGAACATGAAGACCAATTTTAAACCTAAGTGACCACAATTGATTCACAACTCCCCTGCGACCGATGGCATCACTTGAAATTCAGGACGAAATTCGTTTAACGGGGGGAGAATGTGACAACTGGCACTTTTCCGTACATTTTGTACAACAATTAAACAGTACTCTGTGCTTTAATAACTGTGCATGGTATAGTTTACAAGACGAATGAGTTTCTGATTACTGTTATATACATACAATGGAATTTCATGTTGCAAGACTTTTATCATTACTACATGCAACACGATATAGTTCTATTAATACATAGAACAGAATTGGCACAATTATCAGACAAACTAGAAGCACTGACGGGAGTTCAGTACTTAAGAGACATGATGTTAAGACACAGAATGAGCCCCAGAACCAAGTGATACACTTGGATAATGTGTAGGAAAGGAGGGATTACAAAACTGCCTTCCTAGTGATGTCATAGGTACCGGAAAGTGCCAGAAACACACTAAAACTGCAGAATTCTATAGAAAATAAATAAATTCATTAATTTTCAGCAATTTAACATCTAAATATAATGCAGAAAAGTGGTTTAATGGTCCCGAATACTTTCCTAAGTGTCGGGAATCGAAACTGTCATGAAAGACAACATAAAGCACACTAAACTGCGCAATTTAGCACTTAAATGAACAGTAACGAAACGAACAACCGGACACTACCTGAAACATCAAATTCTTACTAGAAGCATTGTTTTAGTGTCACAAAGCTAGTTATGGTCACTGAACATCATAACACATCTCCTAAACATTAAATACATAAAATACCTAACTAGCACCATTACTTTCCAACTAAATCTAGTAACTAACTATTGAAATGTTACACTTTAACCCCCCCCCCTTAATGGACGGTTAGGAAGTGGGCCCCACACATTGATTTTAGTTGATTTTATTTGATTTCTTTTGATCTTTTGTTGGGAATATTCCATACAAATATGCCATAAGAGATTTGGAAGATTTATAAAATCCTAAACTAATAACACCATCATTCACTTCATCTTCTTTCCCTTCTCTTCTTCCTTTGGTCACGGCTCAAGCACACCCACCTTCATCCATCATTTTCAATCCATTTCCTAGCAATCCAAGGTGATTTAGAGGTGTAAGGAGCTTATCTAAGGAGGCTTGAAGTGTAGAAACTTGAAGGACCTCTCTCTAGTGCTTTTATCCACCTCATTTGTCATCTTCATCTTCTTGAACATCATCCCTAGCCTTGTGCTAGTAGTAAGACTCTTGTGATCTCATTTTACTTCATATTATGATGGTTAAAAGATGATATAAGTTATTAAACGTGAAGATCATGAAGAAACATAATCATGAACATAAACATAAACATAAACATAAAGCTTAAATACATGAAGAACAAGTTGTTTTAAGTGTATGTAGTGTACTTGAATGTTGATCTCTTGTGTTTATGATGTTGATCATCATAAGAACCTTGCTAGATGATGACTAAACACTTGATCTAGCAAGTATAAGGATAGATCTTGAGAAAATCATAATGATCATCCTCTATGTAAACATGAACTTGAACAATGATGTTGTTTTTATGAATAATGAAGTATGAAACATGTTATAAAACTTGTGGAATGTTGATTTCAATGATAGATTTCTCAAGAAACTAAGTTAAAATGCAAGATTTACATAAACTTGGTTCTTTAAGAAATTAACCACATTTTTGGTGGTTAATCAAGTGTAGAAATGTATATTTAACAAGAAAAGTTTACGAAGAAATAATTTTAGAAAATCACTTTACAAGTTGTGAAGATCTAAATCTTTCATGAATGATATTTTTAAATAAATAACCACACTTTGAAGGGTAAATAAGCTTACTAAATACTCTAGTAAGTTACTACAATTTTTTGTGAAATTTCAAGTTCATGAATTAGTAGATTATACTTGTTTTTGGCAAGATCGGTAAGTATAGAATGTATATTGTTGATGGTGAATTGATTGTGTTGACTTTACAAAAGAAAATGATATACCTTGATGGTATGGAAACCTCCATTTTTAGGGGAAACTATGGCAAAAATTTTCTAAAAAGTAAACACTTAGAAAAATATTTCTAAACAAATATTTACAAGTGTATTTTAAACCATGGATTTTCACATAAAGTTTGCCATAAATTTTTGTTACAAAAATATAAATATTGGAGGTTGGTTTTTGTAAATAAAAGTGACTAAATATGTATTTTGGAAATATATATTTAGAAGTCACCATGTGTGTTATTGATTGTATACTTTGTGTGTTAATTATATTATTTTAGGACATGAAATAATATAAGTCATCAAAATACCAAAAATTACAATCCAAAATATTACCAAGATTCCAAAAATATGAATGTACAAGTTATACACAAAATATTGGTGAACCCGAAGAAAGGAATATAACTCACAAAAATATTCCAGAAAATTTATTCACAAATATATTTTTGGTAAATAATATTTTGGACACCAAGAGAACAAAATATGATTATTACAATTATTACAAAATTATATCATATTTCGACAAGGAGAAAATATATTATTTTTGGAAAGTAAAAATATATATTTTCTTGAAATTATTGAAAGGTGTATTATTTTTGAAAAGGAATATATATTTTCTCAAACAAACATGAAATACATTATTTTTGGGAGAAAATGTATTTCCTTAAGTAAACTGAGATATATTATTTTTGGAAGAAAGATGGATTCAT
The DNA here is from genome assembly GCA_030545235.1 of Helianthus tuberosus. Taxonomy (NCBI): domain Eukaryota; kingdom Viridiplantae; phylum Streptophyta; class Magnoliopsida; order Asterales; family Asteraceae; genus Helianthus; species Helianthus tuberosus. The sequence continues at coordinate 23,890 of JARYGA010043256.1, forward strand.
ATATATTTTCTAAGTTAGACTTGGAAATATATTATTTTTGAGATTTACAAATATTTTTGCCAAGGGAAAATTATGAATCATTTTTCTAAGTAATACTTCTTAAATATATATTTTGGAAATATATATTTATGTATTTTCACTAGAGATATTATTCCGGAAAAATTAATACAAAAATTAAGTATATGAATACTTAACAATTACAAGAAAATACGTATTCTCGTACGTATAAATACACTCCGGAATACGACCACAATGCATGGAAAAAATATACAAGTATGAGAATACGAATACAAATACACTCATCCTTGGGAAGGAAATACATGTATAGATAGTTGAAAGGTATCAAGTTAAAATATATTGTCTTAACAATTATTCCCAAATTTAATAAATATAATTTAAGTTAAAATATTTATTATTTTAACAAATAATTATATAACTTGGAATAATATTGAAGACACAAAGAAACGTAACTAAAAGACACTAACTAACACTAAGTCAAGGCACGACCCGCTCGTCTAATAGACAGTAGTACGTTGTAGGTAGTCGTGCACACTAGTAGCAGCTTGAGTTACGTCGGATTGAAGAACGCAAAACCGTGAGTTCATGTCCCCCTTTTCTCTTAACTGTTTTCGGATTTATAACTCTCGGGGGTGGAATACATGTTGCATACGTTTAAATGGTATGAATTGGCTATGAAATGAATTATAAATCATGTGAGCATAGATTGAAATTGAAATGCCATTAACTCTTAATTATGGACGAAGGTTAGATCTAACGGGTACAGCCGAACCCCACTCATGGTACTTATGTGACCACTTGAGTGCTTCGGTGTCCCAGTCGAGGTAAATCTACGATAGTCGAGGTAAATTGACAGTGTCAAGGTGAATTGACATAGTCAAGGTAAATTGACCTAGTCGAAGGGGAATTCAACATAGTCGAGGGAATCGACGAGGGTATCAGCCTACTCATTTCGAGTGCTCCCTATGTCTTCACATGCTTTAATGTCCTTGCAAAAACTTTAATTTGATTTGTTCATAAATGCTTTTCCTACCTGTTTTCAAAGGAGTTTCTCAAAGGTTTACAAGTGTTTCAATACCTATACAAAACGCATGAACTCGCTCAAATTTTGTTGATGTTTTCCAAAATTAGATGTATTTCAGGTAACAAGTTGGATCTTGAGCGCTGGTGTTATTTCTAGAAGTAAATTCCAAGTTTAGATGTCATCCACTTTTGTCGATTCGTAACTTAGTCGAAGGTTATGTTTAAGATTTAAATAAATGGTGTTTGTAATACTTTAAACTTAATGAATGGATGAACATCGTTTTGATCACATAGTTGTTTATTATGATTGAATGCAATGGTATTAAACAAGTCACACATCATACGCTTCCGCAAAAGTCAGGGTGTGACACGTTTGGTCGATCATTAGGATCCGACCATACATATTTTGTGACCATAGTTGTATAGGGAATAACCTTCCGAGGTTATACCTTATGGTCACTTCGTTTAGTTAGTTGTATGATAGGTAATTTATATATGCCTTAGGAAAATGACCAAAATGCCCTTTTTACGCATAATTTCATTTTAAGCATATGTAACCTAAATTTTGACATCTAAACTGATTAGGCAACATTATTGGACATGTTAAGGCATATAATACTTATCATAGGACTAGCTAGGCGGTCCGAACGCGTTTTACGCGAACGACGTGTTAAAGTAGCGTAAGCTACCTAAACGGGTCGTAATGGGTCATAAGCACTTAGGATAGGTTCCGATTTAGTATATAGGCTTTGTTAAACCATATCATATGAGTTCCAATACTCATTTGGTTTACGAAACCTCATCCTATCCGATCTTCCGATTTAGGTCCGGTTTATTAACATAGTTACCTATATTAGGTGCCGATTGATTCCGTGATCCCTCTAGCATTGCTTGGTTGTTATTCAAGACTCCTAAGCATTCTCAAGTGAGTACATAGACCCCTCTTTTACTATTTTCAAATATTTTGGGGTGAAACACATGTGCCTACTTGTTACTTTCGTGCTTTTCGTGCTTTCATAACATATACTTGCTATGTTCATTAGTACACGTATAGTACATGATTTCATCCATGTTTTTGTTATGTATGTTTCAATTAACATGCTAGTACATTGATTTCATAAACACATTTGTTTCATATGTTTATTTCAGCATATGTACACATTGATTTACATCACATTTTTGCTATATATGTTCATTTTGCATACTTAGTACATTGTTTACACATAAACATGCTTACATTTGGTATGACATTTGGTGTGACATTTGATTTGTTTAACGGGATAAAAATACGTTCATTAACATTGATCACGCCGCTCGGTAGTAAGTAGTGGTACCATAGGAATTGACAACTCCCATTTCTGGCTTCCTAGGTTTGTTTAGAAGTAGGAAATGACTGAATCCGATATTCATAAATTTTGATAAACCTTTAATTTGTTTAAGGGTTTGTCTCCACAGTCGCAAGGCTTGAATGTATGTGTTTTAACATTACCGCATAGATGTTTGTATCAATAAAGCATTGATTTTACAAAACATAACTTTTGATGTAAACTATGATTTATTCAAATACATTGTTTTGTATATTTTACATATGGTTTGAGTAGATATTTTTATTTATTTTTCCATACATAATATTTGATTATACATGAACATTTTTACATTGGTGGTTTGTTTGGGTAAGTGACTTAAATAACGAGGCGTGTGTAATATGATAAAAGCATGGTGGATATGCCGATGGTACTCCCTATATATAAGTGCTTTTATGATATTACATATCGTAGCGTTATTTAAATCATTTCTGTTTAGACATATTATATTTTACACAAATAACATATCTTCACAAAACATTGTTTTACAAACAACATATATTATACAAACTTATTTTATTTGATTATTCATTTAACCACATATCTTTCTTTTATATCATCTGATTTCTTATAAATTTTTGTATGATTTATAAAAGAAAACATTTTACAAGGTTTATGACTAACTTTTGTTAAACATTTTCTTTAAACTTATAAGTCATGAATCCTATTATAATAAAACCTATGTATCTCACAGGCATTTTTATGCTGACGTACCTATTTTCACATGTGTTTCAGGTGCTGTTGTTAGATGATTATGATGCAAACATAGGATTGGATAAGGGCCTTAGTGACTTAAAACTATGAAAGACGGTTTAATTCTTGTTATGCTTCTGTAAATTTCTAGACAATGTAAACATTTTAAATCAATAAAACAAAACTTCATCTACCATGTGTTATGAAACAATGATTCTGTTACAACACTCCCCGACGATTCCGCCCGCGATTTGTTGTTTTACGCGGTCGGGGTGTGACAGCACCCATATTTATAATTGAAAACATAAGCTTTACACTGCCCCGTGCCTGGTAGGCACGATCCTGTGCCTTTCTCCTTCTCTGTCTTCATTAAATTAGCTTGTCAATTGTCGCAACCCCCGGCCCCTATCTCCTGGGATCGGGCGGACGCGAACTCAGATTAAGTGGTATCATTGGTTTATCATTATTTGGCAGCGGAAATTTCATCAGGACCGTAGTTAGGAATTATTTTATCAGAGTAAAATACCACATTTTTATATTAGTAAACACATGGGTAAAACCCAAGTTTCTATTACAAACATGTTTATAGGGATAAACCCTAATTTATTGAAGTTAAAACATCGTCTTTATTTAGGTAACTTTTATAGCCACATTTTTCCAAGCCTTCAGTGCTCTCCAGCTGGTTTCTAATTGGCTTTCACATTTTGTTACCTGAAATGCGTTTTAAAAACATTTGTCAGTGGGAAATACTGGTAAGTGAATCCCAATTTAATTAAGAGCATTTTATCCTTTAACAGCATTGAGAGCAATTACAATGTTTACATCTACACAATTACTCATTCAGTATTGTAAATCCTGACTGGTGGGTCATATTACACATTGGCTAACCCGTTGTCCAATGGTAACGTGTTCCACATTTTGTATACAAAACCCCAACATACCGGTAGTAATTGAAGAACTACAAAGACTCAATCACTTCTAATCACATTGTAAATAATTTAAGGTTTTGTAAAAATAGTTTGTAAAAAGGTTTACAAAAAGGAGATTACTCACATTGCTACTTTAGCTTTTTCTTGGTGGTTTCCTGGTTAAAATCTATTAATTAGACAATGCACACGCGTTAGTATAATAACTTAATATTTATATTAGTTATACCCTCCCCGAGACAGAACTCCAACGACTACGTCGGGCAGAGCCTCGACAGCCGTTACGGAGCGCTAGATCAATCGGGCAGCGAATCTAATACACAACCGGGGGTTAAAATACTTACAACGAGGCAAAGCTTCACTACTTTGGTGGGTATAATGCCCGATTATAATGCTTATACTTCAGAATTTAGAGAGTGAAATCAAATTGATATGAATTATGAACTGAGGCCGATTGCATCTATTTATAGGGCTGGAACAGGGGTTCCTCGCACCCCGCGAAGGACGAGGTTAGGGCTTACGCGGCCCGCGACATAGGGTACATAGGGCCTAGCTTGGCCCGGTCGTTGGACTAGACTCGACACGATGCTGCCATGTGGCAGCTCAGGGTTTCGCCCTGACCTTGAGCTGTCGCGCCCCTCGTAGCACGAAGACTAACTCTTTGCGGCCCACGAGCGATGATAGATTTTGTTTATATTTAATTTTTAATTATATAAGGTATTTTGGGATCGGTTTTCGTATACGGGGTGTATTTTAAGGCATATAGGGATATTATAAATATCTTAGGGGTGTCGGAAATATTTTAGGAGGGTTGTTATATCCTCCCCACCTTATTTTAGAACTCGTCCTCGAGGTCTACTGGAACAGGTGTGGATATTTCCTCTGCATCTCTGATTCAAGCTCCCAAGTGTAATCTGGTCCTCTCTTGGAATCCCATTTTACTTTGACTAGAACTAATCTCTTGTGTTTAAGATTCTTGACATTCCTGTCTTCAATTTGGAGAGGCTTTTCTACGAACTTGAGCTTCTCATTTACCTCTATATCCTTAAGAGGTACCACTAATGTTTCATCGGCTAAACACTTTTTGAGATTACATACATGAAATACATCATGTATTCCTGCCATTTCCTCTGGCAGCTGTAGCTGATAAGCTACTGGTCCTATTCTTTTAATAATCTCAAAGGGTCCAACATACCTGGGGCTTAGCTTTCCTCTTTTGATGAATCTTTCCACTCCTTTCCAAAGAGAAACTTTTAATAAGACTTTGTCTCCTATCTGAAATTCTAATGGCTTTCGCCTGTTATCAGCATAACTCTTTTGTCGATCGCGTACTGCTTTTACTCGTTCCTTGATTTGAATAATCTTGTCTGTTGTTTCTTGTACTATTTCTGGCCCAGATAATTGCTTTTCTCCAATTTCTGCCCAACAGACTGGGGTTCGACACTTGCGTCCATAAAGTGTTTCGAATGGTGCAGCATTGATGCGGCATGATAGCTGTTGTTGTAGGAGAATTCTATTAATGGTAGATGATCATCCCAATTTCCTCCGAAATCAATTACACAAGCTCTAAGCATATCTTCCATTGTCTGAATCGTCCTTTCGCTTTGTCCGTCCGTTTGAGGATGATAAGCGGTGTCGCAACCCCCGTCCCCTATCTGTCCCGGGAATGGGGGGTCGCGAGACCAGTTTCGGTGGTATCAGTGTTTATCATTTTGGCAGCGGAAATTACATCAGGACCGTAGTTAGGAAATATTTTATCAGATTAAATACCACACTTTATATAAATATATTGGGATAAAACCCAAGTTTCATTACAAACTGTTTTATAGGGATAAACCCCATTTTATTGAAATAAAACATCTTCTTTTATTTAGGTAACTTTTATAGCCACTTTTTCCAAGCCTTCAGTGCTGTCCAGCTGGCTTTCACATTTTGTTACCTGAAACGCGTTTAAAAACATTTTGTTAGTGGGAAATACTGGTGAGTGAATCCAAGTATAATCAAGAAGAGTTTTATCTGTTAACAGTATTGAGAGCTATTACAATGTTCATTTCTACACAATTACTCATTCAGTACTGTCAATCCTGACTGGTGGGTCATATTACACATTGGCTAACTCTTTTTCCAATGGTAACGTGTTCCACATTTTGTATACAAAACCCCAACATACTGGCAATAATTGAAGAACTACAAAGATTCAATCATTGTTAATCACATTGTAAATTATTTAAGGTTTTGAAAAAACAGTTGGTAAAAAGGTTTACAAAAAGGAGATTACTCACATTGCTGTATTAGGGTTTCCTTTAAGGGTTCCTGGTGATTATCTATTAATTACACAAATGTACATGTGTTAGTATAATAACCCAATATTTACATTAGCAATACCCTCCCCGATACGGCATTCCAATGACTACGTCGGGCATAACCACGACAGCCATTACGGAACCCTGGATCGATTGGGCAGCGTATCTAATACGTAACTGGGGTTATAATACTTACAACGGGGCAGAATTTCGTTAATTAGGGGGTATTATGCCCGAAAATTATCTTTGTTATTCAGAATATTGAGAGAGAGATCGAGATATGAGCGATTGTAAACTGAAGGCTGATGCACCTTATTTATAGGTGACCTTTCGACTTCCCTCGCGGATCGCGAATACCAAAGGGTCGTCTTACACGGCCCGCGACATAGGGTGCCTAGGCTGTAGCCTTGTCCGGTCATGGGGTAGGCTCAACACGCGTGAAGACACGTGGCGACTCAGGGTGCAGCCCGGTAGCCAAGCGCTCGCGGCCCGCGAAGACTCAGGAGTAGACTGTCGCGCCCCGCGACAGACCAATAATTTTTTTTATTTAATTTTAATAAAAATAAAGGTATTCGGGGCCCGTTTTCGTATACGGGGTATATATTGAGACATATAAGGGCATTTTAAATATATTAGGGGTGTCGGAAAAATTTAGGAGGGTTGTTATAAGTGGTGCTTAAGTTTAGCTTGGTTCCCATTGCCTTTTGGAAACTTCTCCAAAAATGAGAAGTAAAACACATATCTCTATCAGAAACAATTGATAAAGGAATTCCATATAATTAAACTATTTCATTTACATACAACTTGGCTAGTTGTACCATACTGAAAGTTTCCTTCATTGGTAGGAAATGAGCTGACTTGGTTAGTCTGTCTACAATTACCCAAATTGTATCATTACCTTTTCTTGTCTTGGGTAGTTTGGTAACAAAATCCATTGTTATCAATTCCCATTTCCATACAGGCATTTCCAATTACTGTAACAAACCTGAGGGTTTCTGGTGTTCAGCTTTAACCTGTGAACAACTTAGACACTTGGCAACATAAACTGCTATATCCTTTTTCATTCCTATCCACCAGAAATTCTTTCTTAAGTCTTGATACATTTTATCACTTCCAAGATGTATCTTATATTTAGATTTATGAGCTTCTTCTAATATTCTGTTACGTAGGTTTCCTAGTTTAGGTATCCAAATTCTTTTCTTATGGAATCTCCAAATTCCACCTGTTCCTTGTTCTAATTCCTTAATCATTCCTTTCAATTTTTCAATATCATCCTTGATTACTGATTCTTGTGCTTTTCTAATCTGCTCGTTTAAATCTATCTGCAGATTTAATTTAAGAGAACGTACTCTCTTTGGCTTTTCATGATATTTTCGACTTAAAGCATCGGCTACTATGCAAGCTTTTCCTGCATGATACTGGATATTACAATCGTAATCACTAAGAATTTCCATCCAGCGTCTTTGTCTCATATTTAACTCTTTTTGCCCAAAGACATATCTTAAACTCTTATGATCGGTGAAAATGGTAAACTTACTACCGTAAAGATAATGTCTCCAAATTTTCAGGGCAAAAATTATAGCTCCTAATTCTAAATCATGGGTTGTATAATTTTCTTCATGATTCTTAAGTTGTCTAGATGCGTAGGCTATAACCTTTTGACGTTGCATTAACACACATCCATAACCTAATTTAGAAGCGTCACAATAAACTACAAAATCTTCAGTTCCTTCTGGTAATGCTAATATGGGTGCGTTGGTTAATCTTTGCTTAAGGATTTACCGGTTAATTTTGTTAAGGGAATGACTATTCTAGAAAAATCTCGGATGAATCTTCTATAATAACAAGCTAGTCCTAGAAAACTTCTAACCTCTGTTGGTGATTCAGGGGTTTTCCATTTAGTAATTGCTTCAATCTTTGTGGGATCCACATGAATTCCTTCATGATTAACTAAATGTCCAAGAAACTGTACTTCTTCTAACCAGAACTCACATTTCGGAAATTTAGCATAAAGCTTTTCTTTTCTCAGCAAATTTAGAAGTGCATGCAGATGCGTTGCATGTTGCTCTTTACTTTTAGAATAAATTAGAATATCATTTATAAAGACAATTATGAATTTATCCAAATATGGCTTACATATTCGGTTCATCATGTCCATAAATGCGGCTGGGACATTGGTTAAACCAAATGGCATGACAGTAAATTCATAATGGCCATACCTTTTTTCTAAAAGCAGTCTTAGGAATGTCCTCTTCCTGTACCTTTAATTGATGATATCCTGAACGTAAGCCGATTTTAGAAAAGAATCGAGCTCCTTGTAACTGATCAAACAAATCATCGATTCTCGGTAATGGGTACCGATTTTTAATCATGACTTTATTTAATTCACAGTAATCAATGCACATACGCATTGACTTGTCTTTCTTTTTAACGAATAAGATCGGTGCTTCCCAAGGCAATGAACTTGGCTGTATAAATCCTTTCTCCAAAAGTTCGTCTAACTGTTTCTTTAGCTCTTGCATTTATGCGGGTGCCAAACAATAAGGTGATTTGGCAATTGGTGTTGTCCCTGGTAACAGATGAATTCTGAACTTGACTTCTCTATCTGGCGGTAATCCTGGTAATTCTTCTAGAAGTACATCTGAAAATTGAGATACTACAGGGATATCTTTTAATTCCCTTCCTTTAGTGTTAATGATTATGGAAATCATATACACTAGTGATCCTTTCCTAGCATAACTTGCAGTTTTCATCACATAGATGAATTTTGTAGATCTAGTTGGCCTATCTCCTTTAATTGTGATCTTTTCACCTTTTGGTGAATTAACTTGTATTGACTTTTGATCACATAAAATACTGGCTTTATTGGCTATTAACCAATTCATTCCTAATACAATATCAAATCCTGCCAGATTCATTGGGTAAAGGTTTGCAATAAACTTTTGATTTAAAAATTCTATTCTTGCTCCCTACAAGATTTCGGTAATCTTAATGGATTCTCCATTTGTTGTTTCTACTAAAAATTCTTGTTGGAGTTTAGTTAATGGTTGATTGAGAAGTTTGCAAAATGAAGTATTAATAAAACTTTGGTTTGCACCAGAGTCAAATAATACTTTAGCAAAAATATCATTAACTAAAAACGTACCGACAATCACGTCCGGAATCATTTTGGCTTCTTCTAGCATTCTTAGTAGTCTTGTTGTTTGTTGCTGGAGCTAGTTTCGGACAATTTGGCTTGATATGACCTTGTTCTCCACAATTGTAGCATATCTTATTGTTGGGTTTCTTCCTGCAGTCATCCTCCTTGTGTCCAGATATTTTGCAAAAAATGCAGTATATGGAGCATCTCCCAGAATGCTTCCTTTTGCAATACTTGCAATAAGGTGCAAACGTAGAACCTATATTTTCCCACGGTTGGAATTACCGTAGCGAAATTCCTGGGTAAGCTTTTGAGCTAGGTTCTTCCTTTGGTTTTCTTCTTGGGTACGTACCAGTTCATCTGTCAAGGTATTAGTTAGTTCTACCGCTTCTTCTATGGTTTGTGGTCTAGCTCCCTTGACTACATGCCTAATTTCACTGATTAATCCCCAGATGTAACGGGAGATTAACACTAGTTTAGGTGATGCTAGAGTTGGCACTATTCTATCATATTCAAAGAATGTAGTAGTGTAACCCTTACTATGTACTCCAGTCATTCTTAGGTTTAAGAACTTGTTTGCTATCTGTTCCTTTTCATTGGGAGGACGTAATTTCCTTTCTATCATATTCTTAAACTTGTTCCATTCCATACTATAGACCCTGTCACTTCCTCTAGATTGGTGGATACTGTTCCACCATTCTAACGCTGCATTTTTAAACAGACTGGAAGCAAACATTATTTTATCTTCTTCTTCGCACTTGCTTATTTTTAAGACTGCATCAGTCTTTTCTATCCAGCGTAAAGCCGCAATGGCTCCTTCATTGCCAGAGAATTATATCGGTTTACAGGACCAGAATTCTTTGTAAGAACAACCATAAGACATGGTTCTTCTTCTTTTTGGAATTGGCATTTGAAAAATGGGTCCATTGTGCATGCTGTGACTAACTTCCGTATGCTTTCTCCCGTTATCACTTTTATTATTATTTTCCGCGTCTTTAACATTTTGGATAATAACTGGCATAGCATCTCTAATTCCTTGGGTTACAATGTGTCGAATTTCACTGTTATTTATTTGATTTTCATTATTCTGGTTTCCCTGATTTGCTACGTCGGCCAACTGGATTATAAACATTTACCAAGTATTAATATCGTAACACAATATCCAATGCAAACAATTACACAACAAGCATATTGATCCAAAATCGTCGAACATTGCGACTTTACTCTATTTTATATTATGCATCTATTACACACCATAATTGGAAATTAAAATACAATACTATTATGCATCACTAACCATAAGATGGTCTATACTACAATATATATATATATATATATATATATTATTTTTTCAAGTCGGGATAGGGTCCTATAAGGTTTTGTGTTGGCTCCTCTATGGGGATTGGGTAACGTTGCTGGTAATCCCTATGGTCGTCAAACCATGGGTCATAGTCTGGAGGATGGGGTGCTGGTACCCTAGGAATCTCAGCTGGGTCAAAAGCAGGATATTGTGGTTGGTCGGCTGGGTTTGGTTCAACTTCCATGGGTTGTGTGGGAAATAGTGGTAAAGGCTGGGGTGCTATGAGCTGTTCTAGATTAGGGTCGGTAGCGGTAGTAGCTAATATGTGGAAATTAGCTAGTCTCCTATTGAGGATATCCTGGGTTCGAGCATTCATTTCTCTATTGGCCGTTGCTAAGGCCCGCTTTTGTTGCATTTTTCTCATCCTCTTTCTATGTTCATGAGCTCCACAGCTGAACCATCCTCTCTTCTTAGGAGGGAATGGCTCCTCAGATTGTGCTTTGAACACGAAAATCCCTTCTTCGGTATCAGCCGAATACCCCGAGGGGGTAGGCTGTGAAGAGGTGCCTTCGTCCCTAGGTGAACCGGACAGTTGATGGTAAGCGTCTCAAGGTCCTTGGTCACTCATGCTGTAAACTAACAAATTGTCAAATAACACAAAATAATAATCTACACGTATGCACATAGTCTCATTGATTATTTCCAAACAAAATTGGTATTTCAATTGTCAGCAGAACACTTCTTTGGCTGAAATTAGTGGCTGTGGCTCTGATACCACCTTCTGTCGCAACCCCTGGCCCGTATCACCTGGGATCGGGCGGACGCGAACTCATATTAAGTGGTATCATTGGTTTATCATTATTTGGCAGTGGAAATTTCATCAGGATCGTAGTTAGGAATTATTTTATGAGAGTAAAATACCACATTTTTATATTAGTAAACACATGGGTAAAACCCAAGTTTCTATTACAAACATGTTTATAGGGATAAACCCTAATTTATTGAATTTAAAACATCGTCTTTATTTAGGTAACTTTTATAGCCACAATTTTCCAAGCCTTCAGTGCTCTCCAGCTGTCTTCTAATTGGCTTTCACATTTTGTTACCTGAAACGCGTTTTAAAAACATTTGTCAGTGGGAAATACTGGTGAGTGAATCCCAATTTAATCAAGAGCATTTTATCCTTTAACAGTATTGAGAGCAATTACAATGTTTACATCTACACAATTACTCATTCAGTATTATCAATCCTGACTGGTGGGTCATATTACACATTGGCTATTCCGTTGTCCAATGATAACGTGTTCCACATTTTGTATATAAAACCCCAACATACAGGCAGTAATTGAAGAACAACAAGGACTCAATCACTACTAATCACATTGTAAAATATTTAAGGTTCTGTAAAAATAGTTTGTAAAAAGGTTTATAAAAAGGAGACTACTCACATTACTACTTTAGCTTTTTCTTGGTGGTTTCCTGGTTAAAATCTATTAATTAGACAATGCACACGCGTTAGTATAATAACCCAATATTTACATTAGTTATACCCTCCCCAAGACAGAACTCCAACGATTACGTTGGGCAGAGCCTCGACAGTCGTTACGGAGCGCTAGATCAATCGGGCAGCGTATCTAATACGTAATCGGGGGTTAAAATACTTACAACGAGGCAAAGCTTAACTACTTTAGTGGGTATAATGCCCGATTATAATGTTTATACTTCAGAATTTAGAGAGAGAAATCGAATTGGTGCGAATTGTGAACTGAGGCTGATTGCATCTATTTATAGGGCTGGAACAGGGGTTCCTCGCGCCCCGCGAAGGATGAGGTGAGGGCTTATGCGGCCCGCGACATAGGGTACGTAGGGCCTAGCTTGGCCCGGTCATTGGACTAGACTCGACACGATGCTGCCACGTGGCAGGTCAGGGTTTCGTCCTGACCTTGAGCTGTCGCGCCCCGCGTACCACGAAGACTAAGTCTTCGCGACCCGCGAGCAATGATAGATTTTTGTTTTTATTTAATTTTTAAGTATATAAGGTATTTTGGGCTCGGTTTTTGTATACGTGGTGTATTTTAAGGCATATAGGGATATTTTAAATATCTTAGGGGTGTCGGAAATATTTTAGGAGGGTTGTTATATCAATCCAGATGCTCGCACGACCCCATGTGTCAACGGCACGACCCTGCGGCCATTGTTCTTGCTGTACGATCCAAGATTTGCATATCTAAGAGTTGACCACGGCCCGTGTCCATGGGACACGGCCCCACGTTCCTTTTCGGCTTCTGTTTGTCTTCTTCTTCCTTGAATCTTGAGTGGGGCACGGCCCCATGCCTAGCAGGCACAACCTGTGCTTGTCTTCTGACTTGTTATTCTTAGTCTTGGGATGAAGCTCAAAGGATTGGTATATTGTCTCAACTTTCCTTATGTTGTATTTATGCTGGTTTTCACCGTTAGTTTGTTCTTTTTATACATTTAAGCTCTTTTAATCCTGAAAATCGAAAGTATACAAAGAAACATTCTTTTTCCAACATTAGTACTAAAAAGGGTTGTTTTTATACCTTATTTGATATAATTTATATGCTGCATTTTGCGCATATCAATGGTACCATAACTTATTGTGGCTGATAGAATGGTTGGGCCACCAGTTGGTTATTGGGTTGAGCTCGGGCTTGGTTTTGGTCATGTTTCTGAAGAGTGCGACAAGCCTAGACCGAGTGACCAGCATGCCGACAACTAGCACAATATTAGCATTGAGTTCAAGTTGGTTGTGATATTGGCAATGGTTGCACAACAGGTGAGACGGTATAAGCCTTTTTGAACAGGGCAGTGGGTGGTGTAATTTGGGTAATTGGAGCGGCTTAGATGGGTGGATTGGTTGAGGTCACGACAAAATTCTTTTCGTTTTGCTTCCTCTTGGAGTTGAAACTAGAAGAGGATTCAATCTTGACTTCTCTTGATTCTTTGTAAGCTTTGGCTGAGGCCTTGTTAGAACTACCATTGCATCCCTTTTGCTTTAAATCCCCGACTTGACACGATTTTTGGTGAGTTGGCGGCTAGGCGAACAGTCTCTTCGAGTGTAGTTGGGTTGCTGCTCATTACTGGGTCTTGGATTTTCATCGAAAGACACCCAATGTATCTCTCAATAAGTCGAGGAAGAGATGCAACCAGATAAGAAACCATTTGTCACAGCTTGTGGAACCGTTTGTTATGTGTTGCACTCTCCCCACTATCATGCTTTAGCGTCCTGAAATTCATATCACAAATTTATTTATCTTATGGAGAGGGCATAATTGTTGGGTCATGATTTCCCTAAGTTGTTCCCAAGTTAGAAATACAGCTACATCAGCACCGCTGGTGTTTTTCTCACCATTCCACCAAGTTAAAGTCTGACCAAACAATCGGCTCGTAGCATAACGAACCTTACGATCCTCGGGAAAATCACAGTTGAGGAAAGTACTCTCCATTTCTTGAAACAATCGAAAGAGTGTAGTGACACCCTCTATACCCTCGTATTTGGGAGGGTCACATGACTTGAAGTGCTTATAGGAGCACTTGGAAGGGTTTAAGCCAGTAGGAGTGGCTTGAGGTGTAGGCTCTTGAAGAGCCTGTTGGACCTGGACCACTATGTTGAGGATAACATCGGCTATTTCTTTGGCTATTTGAGTAGCCATACGGTAATAAGAGTTTTAAGTGCGTCTTCCAAGAGGCACTGACATCTACAGGAATCAACGCAAACCAAGTCGTGAGTTTTTTTATATAATTGATCAATAAAAAAGAGAATAAATCTTATGACATAACGAAAATGAAATTAATAATAACTTGTGAAATATGATGTTTCGAAAATGAAACATTGAAAATGTCATCGACTTTGCTTGTATTTAGGCTTTGCATGCCTTCCATACGTCACTTTCGCAATCACGTGATTTACATAAGTTAGCCTATTAACGTACACTAAAACCCAAAGAAAATCATGAAACATTGAGAAACTTGAAACAATATGAAATGAAATAATGGTAGAGAGTACCCATGAAACATTGAGAAACTTGAAACAATATGAAATGAAATAATGGTAGAGAGTACCCATGAATGGATACAGTGACTTGTCAAAGTATGTTTAGTTCACGTAACGTTTGGTGTGCCATGCTTTGGCCTAATAGGTCTTTTATACTCTCATGGTTAGTCCTCAGGTAGGCAAACTGGTCTGTTAATTTAGATTTATACGAATGTCAGCCTAAACATGACGTCCCAACCTGCGGTACTTAAACCCTTCCAGTTACTACATCTTAGTCACGTGAACTTACTTTGATGAGATTTGAAATCAAAAAATCAGTACAAAAGTTGAATAAAATTTACTAAATATTTTTGAGGATAATTGGAGATACTATAAGTTTTAATAGTTATATGATGCAACGTGTGTGGTGTGAATTGACATATATAATAAATATTACGATATAAAATAATTCACATATATTAGTATAGCATGTAACACTTAGATCATATAACAATTTAAAGTTCCCACATGTATTTGTGTTTGATATTCAGAATTTAAAATCATGTGAAATAAAATAAAAATCACAGGCTAGAACATCATAATAATTTAACACAAGCATTTAATTGACTATAGTATAGGTTATGATTACACGCAGGGACGATTGCCTTAGAGAATAAAACAGATAATTTACTATATTATGTTTTGTTTGGACACGTTGATCGTTATTTGGTTTGTGACATTATTTAATTTGTTTATTAATAATATTTCAACTTTTAATATCTTGTTATAAGTTGTGAGCAATCAGTCACCTAATCCGCTGCAGGTCGGGATGTCTTGTCTAGGCTGGCAATTATAAAAATCCATTAAAGACCAGTTTGTCTACCTATAGACTAACGATAAAAATACTGATAACTATTAGGACAAATATTACCAATAAAAATTACTTCATTCCCTTTTTTTTTTCAAAAGTCTTCACTTTTTTTCCTACATTTTAGAGTCTATACACTTAGTAAATATAAACATAATCTTAAACTTTTTAAAAAAGAATTTTTTTTAGTTAGAAGTTAGTTCCTTTCTATTTATGGTCAAACATATCATGCACTTTGACTCTTGATTATTTAGTAATCTCTACATCTAATCTAACTTATAATAAAAGACTCCAAATAATGACACATGGCATTCTCTTCTTCAATCTCATAAATTTTATTTATAATTATTTAATAAATTTCTTTTAATATTAATATTAACTAGGTGTAGTACCCGTGTAACCACACGGGTAGGTTTAGTAATGATCGAAATCAAATACTAAAAAACAGATTATAATATATCATTTAAATTTTGTTCTTTATTTCTATATCTTTATAAAGTAATGTTGAAGACAGTATGTGTAACCACACGGGTAGTTTTAATAACCATCGAAATAGATTATAATACATCATTTAAATTGTTTGTATTTAGTTCATGTTTGATATAGAAATTAGCTAACTAACTCAAAATTTCTTGTCTAAACTGAAAGCATGACCTAATTTTATATTGTCTAATAATTAAAGCTTGACCTAATTCAAATAACCAAATGTTATTAAACAGTTCAATAAAGCCCCTTATATTTGATCCAGTTAAGCTTACTAATGGATTAGATTTTGTAGGCCCGTTAAAACCCTTCTATCAAATATGGATTAGATTTGTTAAAGACATGTATGAAATGTCCTTAATACCCTTATCCCTTAATATCCCTTATCCCTTAATATCCCTTAATATTCCTTAATACCCTTATCCCTTAATACCCGTAACATATGCAGATTTACATCAGATTATAATATATCATTTAAATTTTGGTCTTTAGTTCTATTTATACTATATTAGACCATGTTTTATAGATAAGTATTATTTTAGTTTAATCTTTTCTAATTAATTTATATATAATCCTCCTACTAAATATTATTTAGTTTAATTTCTTATGGATAATTATTTTTTAGTTTAATCTCCTTGTCATCATCACACTTCTCCAAAAATGAAACTTGACTGTTATAAGTTGTATGAAATGACTAACATCATCACCGATCATTATCATCATCACACTTCTCCAAATATCTCTCTCAACTCTCAACAGTCAACACAGATCTTCATCATCTTCATCCAGCTTTATCATCTTCATCCATCTTCATCTTGAAAATAGAGGTTTGATTTTTGGTTCCATTCGATGATTTGAATGTGTTTATATTGTGAAAAAACAGAGGGTTGATTCTGGGTTTGATTTTGGGTTCCATTCGATGATTTTGGGTTGATTTTGGGTTCCATTCGATGATTTTGGGTTGGTTTTGAAAAAAAAACAAAGGGTTGATTTTGGGTTCCATTCGATGATTTTGGGTTTGATTTTGGGTTCCATTCGATGATTTTGGGTTGGTTTTGAAAAAAAACAGAGGGCTGATTTTGGTTTGATTTTGTGTTCCATTCGATGATTTTGGGTTTGATTTTGGGTTCCATTCGATGATTTTAGGTTGATTTTGAAAAAAACAGAGGGTTGATTTTGTTCATGATTTTGGGTTGATTTTGAAAAATCAGAGGGTTGATTTTGTTCAAAATGCATGAAAACAGAGGTTTTGAATGTGTTTTGGTTTTGATTTTTGTGGGTTTAGGGTATTAAAACAGAGGTTTTGAATGTGTTCCTGTTTTGATTCCTGTGGGTTTAAGGTTTAGGCTATCAAAACAGAGGGTTTGAATGTGTTCCTGTTTTGATTCTTGTGGGTTTAGGGTTTAGGCTATCAAAACAGAGGTTTTGAATGTGTTTTGGATTTGATTCAATCATTTGAATGTGTGATTTGAATGTGTTCCTCATTTTGATTTTTGGTTTTGATGATAACAGTTATTTGGTTTTGGTTTGATTCGATGATAACAGTTATTTGGTTTTGGTTTGATTCGATGTACAGAATGGCTGCGGATGTAAAGATACGCAAAACACCAACTACGAAGGCGAGAACACTTGACAACCTCCTAGAAGATGCGGTGCACATAAGGAAGTGATTGATATGAATGAATACAACCCCAGTGGAGCTCTTCGATTTTCCTTGAAATTCCAGAGCTCGCTAATTACATATCTACCACTTGGGTTATATTCATTCATATGAATGAATATAACCCCAGTGGCAGATATGTAATTACCTACACTGAGGTTATATTCATTCATATCTGCTACATTCCGAAGTGCACCCGTCAGTAAGAATCCACAATTACTTGTGGTGGTATGACGTTTTGTCTCTGTATTGTATGTGCAAAAACTTGGATTTCTTACAGTTACATCGCTTGCAAGCCTCCGCCTCTCCAGCATTTTCCACTATACGCCTATAAGATTCAACCAAAAAGTTAATCACCATTACGCTTAGCATATTGAAACACTATATTGGGTGAATCCAATAACGTTGTCATCAATTCTAACTTCACCTGTATTGTATGTTAAAGTCTTTTGTTATCGAGTCTGCAAGTTCCGTCAAGTCTACGAAGTTGGTATAACGTTTTATCTCTGTATTGTATGTATTAAAAGTTTACCTTTAATATACAATTTAGGCTTTAATAATTTGTTATAAAAAATATTAACAATGCCAATACAACTTTCATGAACAACTCTCCTTAAATATCAGGTTATGTGAATGATATGAGAGAACCAACTGGATCAACTTTTTCTGTAATCAGCAACTCTTCCGGAAGATATCCTCCTTTCATCAATTACAATAGATAAATCAACATTCAATGAATGATTAATAGTTATAAGAAAAGTTTATACAGCATACAGTTTGTAATATTTGTTAATGGGCTGCTCTCAATGTTTTGATTTGACGATTCAAGTTGTGTGATCATTGAAGATACAAACAATGATAGATTGGTGAATTATACTTAGTGTTGTTAAGACACTGTTTTGAAAACACTTTTGGCTTAAAACATTGGTTTCAAAAACTGTCCTTAAATCAACAGTAGTTTCAAACAGTGTTAACCCAAAACTGGTTTCAAAACATATCATTAAGGATTACACTATTATAACCGAACAGTGGTTTCAAACACTGCTAACCTTAACCACTGATTCTATACAATATAAATGACAAACTAAACTACTGCTTCTTCCTTCCATTGTTGCATGTCAATTTATGAAATGTTTGTCACTCAGTGGTTTCTTTAAAGTTGTTGTACACAAGCAGCACTTAATGGACAGCAATTGTAGTATACAAACAGTGGATGAGGGCCATCAGATGTTATAACCATTTTCAAGGGGAAAGTCTAATACAAACAGCTATTTATGATGAATAGTAGTGGACAGTATTTAGAAAACAGATGTTTGAGCACAACAGTAGTTAGGAGTAAGGAAATGATAATGATTTGAAAGACTATTAAATCAGCAACTGTTTAATGAGATTATGTTGAATGATTTTGTCTTGCGTAACCACAATATCATGTCCAACATCTGTTGATGGTGATTTATGAAATATCTGCAAGAATGCCATTCTTAACAAAATACATTTTAGACACAAATTGTCAATCTTTATATGTCAGCAGTTTTTACATTCCACTGCTTCTTTCCAAGCAGGGCTATGGTCTTTAGCAGCACTTATCTTAGGGCAGTAGATTAAATAGCAGCACTTGGTCTGGTGCAGTTGTTGTACACAAGTAGTACTTAATGGACAGCAGTTGTAGTATACAAACAGTGGATGAGGGCCATCAGGTGTTATAACCACTTTCAAGGGGAAGGTGTAATGCAAACACCTGCTTATGATGAATCCACTGATGTGAACCAGTCTTATTTGGCCCAAAATAACGACTTTGAAGGGGAAAGTCTATTTCAATGGTTAATAATAATATTATGATATTGAAAAATAAAATGGTAGTACCTCTTCTTCTAATTTGAAAAGATGAATATTGAAATGCTGATGCAATTGTTCTTTTGCATAATTAATGTATAACTGCAAAATTAGCCATAACATAAGAACAAATACACCACAAATAAGTGTTCTTTTGCATCATCATACGGCACTCTCAGATCCTTTTGATCAAATACCGCCAGTAAAGATCCACAATTGAAGTTAAAGTTTCTTGATTTTTGTTATTAGAGTTAGACGTGTCTGATTAGATTTCTTTTTTGTATGTAATTGCTACTTTCTTAATACTTCATATTTTAATCGTATTAATTTGTCAACAGTTTTTTACATTCCACTGCTTCATTCCAAGCAGGGCTTTGCTCTTTAGCAGCACTTGAGTTAGGACAGTATATTAAGTAGCAGCACCTTGTCTTCAGCAGTTGTTGTACACAAGCAGTACTTAATGGACAGTAGTTGTAGTATACAAACAATAGATGAGGGCCATCAGATGTTATAACCACTTTCAAGGGGGTAGTCTAATGCAAACAGCTGCTTATGATGAATCCACTGATGTGAACCAGTTTTGGCTCTTATTATATGTTCCTCTGATAGGGTTCAATCCCAACAAAAGAAGCGCAACAAATTCAGATTATAATATACCATTTAAATTATGGTCTTTAGTTCTATATCTTTATAAAATAATGTTAAATACAGTATGTATTAGTATTATAATAACCATAATGATAAAAGTTTTTGTATATGTAAATATGTAAACTATCATGTGAACAAATATTTGATGAATTGACATTCGCATAAACTTTCATTAAAAGCAGTCTTATTTGGCCTAAACAAAACTTGTTCTTAGTTAAGTGTTACAAAAGGATTTTCTTTAGTGGATAAGATCAAAATACATCTAACATTCTATAAAAACATCATTAACAACACTATCTCGATGGTTAATAAAAATATTATGATATTGAAAAATAAGATGGTGGTACCTCTTCTTTTAATTTGAAAAGTTTAATATTGAAATGCTGATGCAATTGTTCTTTTGCATAATTAATATAAAACTGCTATATTAGCCATAACATAAGAGCAAATACACCCCAAATAGAACAAAAGCAACAAACAAACTACAGAGAAGCCTATACAAAATCCAAGTTTTAAAAAATTGTTCCAGCTATCTAAGGTGAGATCCGCAATTTTTCTCCTTTTAACCATCCACCGGTATGATTTCATTCTGCCTTTATACTTGCCAGGAGATGTGTTGATGTATCCATATACTTTAGTTCAAAAACCCTCTCGTCTCGGTTCTTCCAACAAAGCTCTAAATACATTTCATAAATTCAGCCAATTTCACTACATACAAATATAAAAAAACGTAAATGGAAAGAACTACATTGATATGAAACCACCAAATCACAAAAACACTTTATTACCCTTCGCTTCCACACTTTCAACACACCCAAACACTTTCAACACACATCCAAACAGTGGTTTCAACCATTGTTTTAACCCAACAATGGTTTCAACCCTCCGTTTTAACCGAACAGCAGTTTCAAGCAGTGGTTTGAACAAATATTATTTCAATTTTTAAACTCAACTAAAACAAATTAATAACGTATTGAAATCATTAAACAATAACAAAAGCAACGTTAATAAATAAGAAAACACGAATTTTAATATCAAAACACTAATACTCACTATCATTAAATAATAGTTCAAGCATACCGCCAACAATGACAAGGCCAAACATGTTTAAGGTAAAACATCTGTTTAAGTCCAAATATCTGATATAGAAGGCCAAACATCTGTTTAAGGCAAAACATCTATTTAAGGTGAAACATCTGTTTATGGCCAAACATCTATTTAAGGTCAAACAACTGTTTAAGTCCAAACCTCTGATATAAAAGGCCAAACATCTGTTTAAGGCCAAACATCTGTTTAAGTCTGAACAGATGTTTAACTAAGGAATAAAGCTTTTAACACACTTCATTTGTAACACACTTACATATGGAAAAATTTTAACCGTCGATATTTTAAACCATTTTACTCAAATTTAGTATATTACATAATTTTATTACAACTCAACCGTAAGCGATAGTTGTTAGCAGCTCATTACACACAATAACTGAACCGAAGAACACATTTTTTTATTAAACAAACATCTTCGCGTGTTACTTAAAACAAAAATACATCCCAAAATCGTTCTAGAAAGAATCTAAACCCTCGAAGCACATTCTAGCAAAAAAAGTTGTTCTCATCCAGCAAATAAAGATCATTTTCATTAAGAGAACCAGTCTCCGTTGTTCAGCACATACGTAACTCCCAATAAGTATTTTTCTGTCAATTTGCTCATCCATGTGAATAGATAGAACTGGAAGTCAAAATAAATAATCACATATAATCACAATTGTTTTATTTACAGTAATAAAGACTCCAACTTTGCCATAGTAATTACACATGAGAAAGATCAACGGGATTGCTTCCCGGGCTCGGAAAACTTAGTTATATTAATTATTATTTGTTATTAACTTGTAAAAAACTTATATTATATATTTATAAGGAGTTGGAAAATGAAAATTCCAAAAAAATAATAATACAGTTACAGCTTTATGCAACTGGTGGAGATGGGTTACCTTCCCCTTTGTAGATAGTCTTGAAACTTCACCCAAGATCATGTAAGTTTGATCAAAAACTCATTGTGGTTTATCAGATAATAAAAGTTTTAAGTATTTAAAACAAATTCTAATAACACAAGCTATTATATTAAAAAGCATATGCCATATGACTTGAAAAAATATATATAAAAAACCACTTCAATTACAAACTTGTGAGGAATAAATAGATCCAAAGACATGACTGATAGTTCATACACTAACCAAAATGCCATATAGATTTTCTAAATTACTAACACATCGTTCAATATATTCTTGTATACCCTTGCACAGACAAAATAAATTCATGATGTGTTAATTCCTCAAGTTTCGACATAAATATCAAAGAAACTAACATTATATATAAACTCATCCCATATAAGGTTCCTAACCATATATAAACAGATAGAGAGAGAGAGAGAGTCCTATACAAAAAACAGACACTTACCGGCCATCGAATGAACAAACCAACACCATCGCTACGTTCCCTGCCAGACTATGAGAGTGAACATGTTCAAGTGCCGGAATGGCGGAGTTGCTGCAAGCTGTCCTATAGTTCGCCATTTATATAGGATGAAAGTGTTCATTTCACCACTATCAACTTTATACAGGATGAAAGTGTTCATTTCACTTAAGTTGTTACGGTCCAAACTGAATTTGACTACCCCTACTAACTATATAACGTGCAGGTGTATAACACATCAAATATGTCATAAAACAGTGAAATGAACAAAAAGGTACCTGTTAATGGGTCGTTGACAACAACATGAAGCATCAGGTCACCACCATTGTTCATCCAACAAACACAAGACTCACACCCACAATCAGACCACATAGTTTCCCCAAAATCCTCAGCAGATTTCCTTCGTGTCTTTCCAAGAAAACCCAGTTCCGTAGGGTATCTAAAATCCCATTCATTTGCCAGCTACACGTCTACATTAATTGTGTAATCTATAAGAATTTTATGGAAATGGCCAACCAACTTTATCTTCATGCTACAATACAACTGATGTAACCAAATAGTAAACACAAATTTTCAGCAGTGGTGTCATATATAGGGGTAATTTAGGACCTAACCTGTTCTTTGAGGTCTTTGACATATGAAATGTTTGACCACTGTTTGACCAAAGTCAAACCACTGTTTGACCAAAGTCAAACAACTGTTTGACCAACGTCAAACCATTGTTTGACCAAAGTCAAACAACTGTTTGCAAAAATATGATTCTTAGTGGTTCAAAAGTCTGTTTGACCAATGTAAAAACACTGTTTGACCAAAATTAAAACGATGTTTGACCAAAGTCAAACTACTGTTTGGAAAAAAAGAACCATTGTTTTCTCCACAAAACACTGTTTTAACCCAACAGTGTTTTGAAACAACTGTTTAACCTAACAGTCGTTTCGAAACACTGTTTAACCCAACAGTGGTTTCAAACACTGTTAAACCTAACAGTGGTTTCAAAACATTGTTTAACAGAACACTCATTTCAAAAGTGGTTTCAAAACACTGTTTTAACCCAACAATGGTTTTAACCCACTGTTTTAACTCAGTAATTATACAGAAACCCAGCAATAAAATGAAATTCAAATACGTAAAGCTCAAAATCCAAGAACAAACCAGACCAAAAATCAAAGAAACAGGAAAATGGCACACCGTAAAGCCGACAAACTCGTATGTTTTTAACTTGACCTGTTTGAACAACTTTGACCAGGAATGAAATTGTAGTATTTAAAAGCCAACAATTTAAAATATTACCTATAAATAATTCTTTAGTATTTTTTTAGTAACGAACGCCTCACATACATAATATGTGCGCGCATCAAGCATCACGCAACGGCTTTTAAAATTAAAAAGCATCAGATAACACGCAAGATGTTAAAGTGTAATAAAGATAAAAGATTGAGCAAAATTTACCAGCTTGAGACATATGAACATTATGCTGTTGCCTTGAGCAAGATTTGATCAACATTCTGCGAAATCATAGCTTGAGACATATGAACATTATGCTGGGCGACTTGCTGTAGTAAGGGATCTTCTTGGAGTCTGGTAGGTGACACAGCTAGACACCTGAATATACAACAATAAAACCATACAAATACAGTTAGCAAAACAGAATAATGGTTAACCCAATGGAAAACAACAAATAAACATTCTTAACCTCTCATAACACGCAATAGCTGACTCCAGATCTCCACGGTTTTTATAAATCACACCCATGTTACAATACGCTTCAGCATACATGGGCCTTTCCAAGGCAGCCTTCTCATAGCAATTAAGTGTCGTATCATATTGCATCATTTCAGAATACACAACTCCAAGGTTGTAATATGCAGGCTGCCAAAGAAAACAATAACAGCATTAAGAACGCACAAAAGGGAATGAAACCTTAAAAAATGTATAAAGAAGATGAAACTACAGGGTAATGAGGGTCAATCTTGATAGCATAATAATACTTCTGAATTCCCTCTTGTGTGTTTCCAGCAAGCTTTAAGCTAGTTCCAATATCTGTAAGTACAATTGCTAAGCATTCTGCTGCTGGTTTATATGATGGATCCGCTGCCAGAGCCTTACGATATGACTGCATGAAAAGAGAGCATATTTGATATATCATAGAAAAACGACACAGTGTCATAATCATCAAATGGGTACAACCAAGATTTAACCGCATGTAAGCTTAGTAGAACTGTAATGTATGTAACTACAACACAACAATACCTCAGAAGCCTCCACCAGTCGACCTTCATCTTTATACAAGATACCACAATGAGTGAGTGCACATGGACTTTCCGAATCTAACTTAACAGCCTCGGAAAAGCTCTCAAAAGACTGTTTTCCCATATTTTACATCTGCAAGAAAATTCATTTACCAATATGAGCCTCAACAACTCCATTATCTTTCTATATATATATATATATATAGAGAGAGAGAGAGAGAGAGACATAGGAGAGAAGGTGAAACAATCAATTTACTTAGAGCTGGCTGGATCTCGGATCTCAAATTCATCAGTATGAGCATCATAGCCACATATAATAACATAATGACCTATAATAATAAAAGCCATCCAACCCGTTAATTATAATCATAACTAAATATAAGTGTAAAGTAGTTCACTTCACACCAGTATACGTTGCGGTGCCAGTATAAAAACAGGGCATACGAACATCCTCCTTCCAAGGTTGACTACAAAATTAAAAATTCATCATAAATTAAACATTTAATTTCCACTAATAAAATCATCTTTGCATATATATGAGTTAAGTATGTACCTCAAAATGCATTGGTCAACTAAAGCGATCACAATATATTCCCCTGATAAAATAAAAAAGACGATTTCTTCTCCGTTAATCAACTTTTGCTGTCAAATATTTAATAAGCATCAATAAAAATCAATTCGGAAAACATTAATATTTCGAAACTAAAGGTTGTACCTCGATTTAGATTCCCTCGTCTACTTATCTTTGAAATAGCATATCTACTCTGCATATATCATTAGCCAATTGCTCCTGCAAGAACCAAAACCGTTTAGGAGTCTTGTTTTAACTCAAAAGTGTTTTAACAACAGTTGTTTGACTTTGGTCAAACCGCTGTTTGACCAAAGTCAAACAATTATAATCATAACTAAATATAAGTGTAAAGTAGTTCACTTCAAACCAGTATACGCTACCGTGCCAGTATAAAAACAGGGCATACGGACATCCTCCTTCCAAGGTTGACTACAAAATTAAAAATTCATCATAAATTAAACATTTAATTTCCACTAATAAAATCATCTTTGCATATATATGAGTTAAGTATGTACCTCAAAATGCATTGGTCAACTAAAGCGATCACAATATATTTCCCTCATAAGATAAAAAAGACGATTTCTTCTCCGTTAATCGACGTTTGCTGTCAAATATTTAATAAGCATCAATAAAAATCAATCCGGAAAACATTAATATTTCGAAACTAAAGGTTGTACCTCGATTTAGATTCCCTATTCTACTTATCTTTGAAATAGCATATCTACTCTGCATATATCATTAGCCAATTGCTCCTGCAAGAACCAAAACCGTTTAGGAGTCTTGTATTGATGAAACTGAGTTTCGCAGAAGGACTTTTAGAATATAAATTTAAAAAAAAGTTATCTTACCTTCCACCAATTTTCTGCAACTAAGCGACCAAGAACACCTGGACCAACAATCAGCAGATCCGTTGCTCCAACATTGGCAGGATTTAAACTATCTACTTCTTGATTTGCAGCACCTTTAACATCACGAGGTTTGTACATAATATAAGGTGAGTATCAACAGTATTGAAAAGTAAAATCAATGAGCACATAAAAGACTGCATATGTTATATATATGATGATACAAAAAGCTCTTAAAAGGCATCTCAAAGCAGCTAACTATTCTCCAACTTTCAGATAGAACTATTGTAGTATAGTATAACATAGTTATTAAAGCAAGTGCCCATATGCAAATAAAGCCTTGGGCCCAACAAATTTCCCTGAGTGTAACAGGTAAGTTAACATAACTCAAGATTCAATTTCGCAATATCTCACTTGCATATGTTAACAGATATTTTGAGCAATCACATACTGAGGTTTCATAACTACAATTCTATTTTCTTCACTCGGTTGTCTCACAATTTATTGAAGAAATAATCTTTCTTTTGTGGTATCTCTGGGATTAATAAACAGTTGGCATCAAAAAACAAAACAAAACAAACCCATCTAATCTAATTCATGTGAAACAACAAACTTACTTGAGGGGACGAAGCCTGACGGTGACAATGACATTTTCTTTAACTTTGTGTGAAGAAATATGAACAATACATGTTAATTTGCGAAGTAGATAAATCTGCACAAACCTTAAATCTTCAATCAAATTAGCAATACCCAACTTTACAAACCACAAGATTAACCTACAGTCAAGCCAAAACAGCTTAAAACCCCTAATTTCATCCAACAAATAACAGAAGTTCAAACAATTTCACATAATTTCACCACATATGATCCATATAAACGCATAAAAAAGGGAATGATATCACAAACACGAAAATTGTACGGCTGATTACCTGATTCGACGGAGGAATACGACGGAGGCGCGTGTGATTGAAGGTTAGGGTTCCGATTTACGACGAGTTTGGAAACGGTGAGCTGAAGATGGAATATTATTAGGATTGAAGGACGTGGCAAGAGGCTGAGGAGAGCGGAGAGAGCAGTTTTGGTGTGTTTTGGAGGCATTCTTCTCATCAATCCCATTGAACTAAACGAACGTTGATATCGTTGAGCATCTAGGGTTTCCAAAATCAAAAAAGAAAAAGATTATTAGGTTCGGATCACATAAAAATAACATCAATATGTAACTGATGAAATATAGATCTCTTAGTAAAAAACTAATAATCAACACATATGAACTGAATAATTAAGCACACGATAAACTAAATAATTAAGCACACGATATGGTGGTTTGGTCTGGATTTGAGAGAGAGAAAGTGAGTTTTAGAGAGAGAAAGTTGAGAGAGAAATTGATTAGAGAGTAATTGATTGAAGAAGATGATATGTTATATATCTGGAGCCATAATTTTGAATTTTGAATTTGGAGCCATAATTTTGAATCATCAGTGGTTAGTGGGTTGAATTTTGAATCGTCAGGTTTGGAATCATCAGTGGTTTGAAAATGGTTTGAAGATGGGCAGTGGCTTGATGGGCAGACCTTTGAAAATGTGAAAGTGGGCCAACTTTAAATTTTGAAGTCTTTTAATAAATGGGATTTATGACATCATCATTAACATGTGTCATACCTTAGAAGTTGACACATAAGCAGATTTACATCAGTTCATATTCTCTTATTATAGATAGTATAGATAACTAATATATAGATATAATTTATTTTTATCCTTATCTTTATCTAAGATTAATAAATAACTTCAATTTTGCAATTTAGACCCTTTGATTTTTTACTTTTAACCCAAAGTTTTTCATCTTTTACAATTTAATCCCAACTCTTTTTTTTAATTTTAACAACATACTTATTATCTTACCCAAGTTTTTTGTTTCGTTCTATATTTTGTGAGTTAATACACCACAACGTGCGTGTAGGGTTCAAACATTTTTTTTGTATATTTTTTCCCGTTTGACTAGCCCGTCGCAACACATCTATTTTGCTCCGTTTAACAAGTTCGACCAAAGCGCGGGTCCTGGAATGACTTGGTTATTTTTTTATATGTTTTACGTTTCGGCTTAATTTCTCTGCAACGAGCGTTCATGATTCAAAGATTTTACGTCTGCTTTTCGCTCGGCGTTATTTTTTTCGTTTTTGTTTAATTTGTTTTACGAGCTTTTCCGGTGTCGGTGGTCGCTGAAAGTAGTATATCATTGGTAATACTTGACACAGTCTTACAACAACCGCTGCAACGCAGAGGCTTAATACTAGTTCATTATAAAAGAGGCTCTTGCTCTTCCTATACCCATATATCTTATTTACACATTCATTTTTACTTTATCTCGCTATATATATCTATGTATGTATAAAGTGAGATAGAGAAGAGAGGTATATAAATATTAACTTCCTAATAAAAATACAAAAAAAAAAAATATTAGAAGATAGAATAAACCAAATTTACAATAAATCCCTACATTACTCTCCTTCTCATCCTAGAGTTGTCCAAAAAACTTGAGACTTGGATTCGCGTGAAAAAAGATCGGAAAAAGCTCGCTTAAAGTGGCTCGATTTGAAACCAAGGAGAACTGGCTCTATTTGTTGCCAAGCCAAGCCAAGCCCGAGTGAAGGTGGGTCACATGTTAGCTCGGCTCGGTTTATTTTATTTTATTTTATTTTATTTTATATATGTGTCTATATAAAATGGAATAAAATCAAATTGTTGTTGATAATCAATGATAGATTGGCAATTTTAAGGTACGCAGAAAATATGTCTCACTTTATTATACGTTTCTTTTCATTATGTTGAGGTTTTTAGTCTAAGACTCTGTAGTGTGGGGTGTGGGTTGGGATGGTGATTAGTCTTTGACGCTGGCTAGACCACACCAGGCTAGCGTTGGCCATCCCTGCTGGTGTGGGGATTGTGTCTGGCGTGGGGCGGGGAGGCTGGGTGACATGGCTGACTTTGGTTGGCTGGTCCAATATAGCCTTGGGGGTAGCCGTTGCCAAACGGCTAGTTTAACTAGAAAAAAAAAAATATTGGCTGGGCACGTCAAGCTAAGCCACGCCACACCACACCCCTACTTTTTGAGTATTACCTTGTGGATCCCACCCTTGTCACATGTCAAGCAATGCCCCCAACCCAAGCTCTTCCACGCCTCATAATCTAATGAAAACTACGTAGATGTAGATGTAAGTTTAGACTGATGTGAGTAAAGTCGTAGGAAAAATGATGTACGCTTCATTGTAAGCCATACATCAAAACCTGGACCATGATAAGTTCAAACTTGACTGCGGAATACAGATGTAGAAATTTCTTTCTATTGATTTATAATATTTAAATCGCAAATCATATTGAATTATCGATAAATCATAATTTCAAAAGTTTTTCATAGCACCTCTAATACTACTTTGGTAACAATACTCCAGCCATTTGGTATAAGAATTCAATTTTACAATACTTAAAACATTTAAGAGAACATGGTTGGTCCTCACGACCAAATGAATTAAAGATCTACTAGAATATGCATATGGCTCACGTCTTCTGGTTTGAATTCGCAACAATATGTGACCATAACGGCAGAATTTATTTAAAAGCGGGTTGTGACGCAGCTTGTTCCATGTCTGCCTGCTATTCTACTGTAAATTTTCTAGTACTTTTATGTATAATCGATTTATATAATCTATCTATATGACAAGATTTTTAAAGCCGACAAATTGTTTGATCATCCATATTCTTATGTTTCTAGTGTTAGCTTTTATTCCATATTTCATGCAAGCAGGGAAAATGACAGGATGCCAAAACTGACTAAAACCAATACTTTTATTGACTTGCTACTTTACTTCAGCACAAAATAATAATAATCAAATATAAAATTTAATAAATGAGTGTATTATTGTAAACATGTTAGCAATGGATGAACTTAAAAAACAGTCAGTCGGGTTGAACGAAAGTGATTTTTTTAGGGTTAATTGCATATTTTCCCTTAAAAAACTTCTTAATTGCATATTTACCCAACTTAAAATTAAAATAGCATATATCCCCTTTCTTAATTAATTAATTTGCAAATTTACCCATTTTGATTTATTTTATTAAATATAAATTATAGAATGACTATTTACCCTTATTTTTACTAAAAATTTAAATATTTATCCATTTTTACTAGTTTTTGTGGTTTTTTCACAATTCCTTTTATGTTTTTTTACATTTCGCTAGATAGTTTTTTTTTTTTTTTTTTGAATTACGGATTTTTTTCTTTCACAAGTCTTTTTATTTTTTACAATGCTTTTTATTTTTACTAAAACTTTAAAAATGTACATATTTTATCCATTTAGTTTTTTACATTTGTGGCTTTCTTAAAAGGGTGTTTTCTTAAAAACGTATAAAAGAGGGTGTTTGTGATTTTCTTAAGAAAAAGCGATAATTGCGTATTTCTTTTAATCATTATAGGTAGTTTAAGGTATAGATCCAGGGGTGTTTGTGATTTTATTTAATTTATAGATGTATACATTAAAATACATTAAACGATTAAAAGAAAAAAGCAAAACAAGTAAAATTGTAAAAAAAAATTGAAAAATAAAATCTTACTAGCGAAGTGTAAAAAAAATTGTGGAAATTGCCACAAAAACTAGTAAAAATGGATAAATATATAAGTTTTAAAAGTTTTTTTGTAAAAATAAGAGTAAAATAGTCATTATATAATTTGTTTTGAATAAAAAAAATCAAAATGGGTTAATTCGCAATTTAATTAGTTAAGCAAGGGGATATATGTATTTAAATTTTAAGTTGGGTAAATACGCAATTAAGATGTTTTTTAAGGAGAAATATCCAATTGTCTTTTTTTTTTAATTATAGAAGTGTTAATACCACTGGTAACCAGTAGTAATGTGTAGTCACTTACTGATGTTGGTAGGTAGTAATTAATCTGAGACCGTGGGGTATGGTGGGGCTTGGGTTGGGGGCATGAGTTGACACGTGGAGTTCGAGCCCACCCACCGCCGAGTGACGTGTCCGTGGGGTATGGCGGGGCGTGGGTGCACCACGTGTGTTGGCAGGTTATTAAAAAAAGTACATAAAATTTAAAAAATTCACAAAACATTTAAAAAAGGCCTAAAATTTTATTAAATTCTTAAAAATTACATAATTCCTAAAAATTACAAAAAAAAAACCAAGAGCGTTAGGTAAATTTCAAAAAGTGCGAGCTTGTCGAACGCCTTTCGCTCCTTGCCTCGAAACTCAATGTTCGCCACCGCCACCCGGTCCTCGTGGCTTAACTCACCGCTCGGAACGGCTTCGTAGTAGGCCTTGAAACGATCAAGCTTCGGCCGTAGCTCGTGCCATTTATGTTGGCACGCGTTTAAGTTGTGCCGGTCGTGTCCGACGTTATGTCGGTAGCTTGCAAAGGCTTCCGGCCAATATCGTGTTTGACCGGGTTGTCGCCCCTTCATTGCGTCAACGACGCTTGTGACGAGAGCTAACTCTTCTTCGTGGGTCCAAGAGGCCATCTTCCTCGGGTTGGGGTAGCGGGTTCGTGGGATCAAGTGGGTTATGGTTGGGGTAGCGGTGGACAGCGATGGTTTGGGATGGGGTAGCCGGTGGGGTTGGGGTTATATTTATAGGGGATGTTGACTGTTGGGGGTTGGGGTGACCGCTTGGCTTGGCAAACGGTTAGAATTTAAAATTCAAACACCCGCAATGACATGGCCAACAAAGCTAATAGGAGGCCGCCACATCGGATCGCTAGCCCGCCCAACGCCCGGCTTCAAACCCAAGCCCCAAGGGCCACGCCCCAACCCAAGCCCACCCGGGGTGGTGGCTTGGGCGTTTTCTCCCAACCCACGTCCCAACCCAAGCCCCATACCCCACAGTCTGAGATCAGTAGGAGTTAGTAAGTCCCAAGCTATGTATGTTAGTAGGAACTCGGTAGGAAGTTGCAAATTACAGTGACGGTCCAGGAATATACTCCAAAGTATTAACCATTTTAAATGTTTTGATTTCATGAAATCGAACATAAAAGTTTTCGGGTCAGTTTGACGATTCGAGTCAGGTCAGATTGATCACATAATAAAAATACGATACGGGTCAAATTATATAACACTGCAAAAAGCAACTTGGGTTGCCTCTCTAGAATGAAAAGTTGCGACTTTTAAAAAACCACACATACATACCCCTATGCTTAATTATTATATGTATAATACATTAACCAACACACCTTTTGAAAATTATATGTACAAACAAATACTAAGTTGAGACACAACCATAAAATTAATAGACGCATCATTTGAAAATTAACCATAAAATAAAACCAATTATATTGTATATTGTTTAGAGTGAATTGCAACTTTTGTCCTTTATCTTTATACCATTTTGCAGACGGTGTCCTTTATGTTTAAAATTGACGAGTTTTGTACTTTATGTTTTAAAATCCTACATGTTTTATCCTTTAGGCCTAACCCAGTTTATTTTTTCAGTTAAATCTAGTCACATAAGGGTAATTTAGTCTTTTTACCTGTATATATAAATATTTAAATTAACAATAAAACAAAATTAAATATAAAAATTAATATAGTATAATATATTATGTATATAAATAATACACGTATATGTACATTACTACCCCTCTCGCTACCTCTGTCCACCACCACTATTAACCGCCACCAACCACCATCTCTCTCTCTACATCTCTCGCTTTCTCCACCACCACCGTCAACAACCGCCAGCATCAACCATCACCGCCCACCACCTCTCTTTCTCTCTCCACCTCTCTCTCTATTCGATTCTCCACCACTGCCACTATTAGTCACCACCACCCCACCCCCACAACTATAAAATCATAATCTATACATTTATTTTCTAAACTTCGAGAAATCAGAACATATTTCCTTGTATTTGCTTATTGGCCTTCTGTATATCCGGTTAAAAGGAAAATGGGGAATAAGTTTGATGTCAAAAGAAGTCGAACCAGGAACATGTTATCAAACCAGTGAGAAAATCCGTTGGGCTACACACACTGTTTGTTTTCTAAAGCAAATTTAATTCAGGTAAATAGTTAATTCCGGTCATTGTCATCCCCAATCCAAGAACCCTACAACTATTCCCACTTCCATTTCAGAAATTCGTCTTCATTGTTTATTAACAACAAACCAAATCATAGGGCTTTTGTTCAGAAAATCAAAATGAGTAGAACGATTGTATATTTACCTCAGAGGGTGCTCAATTTAACTGTAAGGTTTGCCGGAGAGTATGTGTATGTTTTAATAGAACGAATCGGGGATGCAAGTGCCATGATTGCAGATGAGCGGTATGCAGCGGCTTAAATCCCGAGTTCAATGTAAAGGGGCGAGTGGTGGTGGAGTGGTGCGGTGCGGTAGTTGTTACTGGTGGTAAAGGGGTGGGCGGTGGTGGAGCTGTGGCGGTAGTTGTTGGTGGGGGATGTGATGATTGTTAGTGGGGGCGGTGTAGTGTAGAGAAGGAGAAGGGGTAGAGAGAGGAAGGAGGTTGTGATGGTGGTGGAAGTTATGGTGGTGAAGAGTGCAGATAGAAATGAGAGAGAAAGAGGGTTTCTTAGAGAGAGAGAGACATGTGTATTTTATATATAGAATAGATTTTTTAAAGTATTTTTTTAAATACTTGTGTATTTAAGTTATGTACATAATTAGTCCTTATAAATGTGAAATGACAAAAACACCCTCATGTGTTATGCACATGATCTGATTTAACTGAAAAAACAAACTGGGTTAGGCCTAAAGGATAAAACATGTAGGATTTTAAAACATAAAGTACAAAACTCGTCAATTTTAAACATAAAGGACACCGCCTGCAAAATGGTATAAAGATAAAGGACAAAATTTGCAATTCACTCTATTGTATGTTATACATACATTATCAATGAGGAGACACCATACTGAACCGACATAACCATTCAAATACCGGCCATGACCTTTACAGTGGTTAAACGTTTTTACGTCGTCTATTTTTTCTAGTTTGACAGATTCATCGTAACACGCGGGTCCTAGATCGACTTAGCTATTCTTTTATATGTTTTACGTTTCGGTTTAATTTCTTCACATTAACATGCCGCAACTTTAGTGTTAGTGGTCGCTGACAGTAGTTTGCCATTGGGGCTCGCCCCCGCCGCAACGTGGGGGTGCTTAATACTAGTTTACCAGTTAAGGTACAAAATGTCTTAACGTACGACGTGTACGCGATTTAGCATCAACATGCAAAAACTGGTTTATAACGTGCAACTTTTATTTATATACACATGCGATTTTCAAATATATACACATGCGATTCTTTTAGTATATATACACATGTGATTTCATTAAAAATACAACCACTTTCATATATACATCATGTGACTTTCATATATACACATGCGATTTTCAATTTTTTGTAATATAACGTACGAACCTGCCTCGCGTACGCGTCGAACGTTAAGGCATATTGTACGATATATTTTTTCTATATTTATATTTATACATATAACAAATCTTGAAATCCTGTATGAATAGTGTCTTTTTTTTTGTCTTTTTTGGCTTTTATCTTGTAATGGTTTTTTGTCTTTCATCTTTTTTCTTAGCTTGTAGTAAAATTTGTGTTTGTCTTTGCCTGTGTTTTATGTGACGTGAGGGTATAAATTCGTGTTTTAGTTTTATGTTTTCTGATTTTGGTCATCATTTGCTTACTACTTAGTACGGTTTTACTACCATCACATATGTAGGGGTCAACATCAGTACCAGTACAGTTTTTTGTTTTTATTGTTTTACTCGACATGGCGATATAATATTGGTTGAACACAAAGTTGTTTTCGCAATAAAACATTTTCTTGTTATTGTAAGCTATATCAAGTGCAGGTATCATACTTTTACCATAACGAACATAATCAATACCAAGCATACAAAACCAATACTGGTACAAGAATTTGTTTTTATTGTTTCCAATCGATGTAAAACAGGTGTCGATTGCTAGGTCTAGTGTCTGTATCATGCTGACATTCTAATGAGTTGAACCAATACTAGCCGAAAGCCCGTACCAAAGCATAGAGAGATCCCACTAGTTATGTTTATTTTTGTGTTTTTAAAGTCTTCACATTTCTTAACAAAAAAATCAAAATTCAACATGTCTTATCAATTACACGAGACTTTGATTCTTCTGGTTTAATTTGTCACTTATGTATGGATAATATAAAAAATAATAATCTATATATCTAATAAAGCAAACCATTGGGGGACACATGTCACCCAATGGTTTATGCCAACTAAGCAGCCATGTCATCATCCATGTGGCACATCTCATAGTTGAGGATTGAACAAGGCTTCTCATGTACGCTTCAATTATACTCTTTCTCTCTCATTAGTCGTTCCTCATCTACACGAAAACCCTAATCTCTCTCTGGCGAATAAGAATCCTCTGCTTCTCTCTCTCAGTACCATCGGCGACAACATTCAATCGGATATTTCAATCCATCATTCTATCGAAATTGACGGATAATTCTTTGAGTTTAAGGGTGTTCAAGGTGATTTTTAGGGTTTCAATTAGGATCTTCGTATAATTAAGGGTTCGATTTCGTATGATTTCATATTTTACCATGTGTTTAGGGTTCGATTTCATATAATGCAGGTTCAATTTCATACGATTTCTTGAATAAACATTCGTTTAGGATCCAACTGATAAGATTTTCATCTTTTGTTTTTCGATTTGTAAATCTGTTTTTGCATATTTTTAGTGGAATACCTAATTTTGTTGTGGCAGAGAAGAAAGATGAGAAGCATCTGGTGCCTGATCTGGGTTATTTAACCAGTATCTACGATAGGTTTGCTCTTAACTTGCATCCAAATTGTTGTTTTATTGGTGTAATCGTGTTGTGTTATGGTCATGAATAATTATTGGGTTTTGAAGATAGATTATTGCGTTTCTTATAGGGATAGATAAATGTTTTATTACTTGAAAGGGCGGTAGATTGATTATGGTGAAGAACACAAGGCTTGTGGGCATTCTCACTTTGAAAGGGTACATGAACAAGGTCAGCAAAAAAGTAATCTTTCACTTATTTTTTCTGAATAATTCAATAAACGATTGATACCCTTCAGTGAATTGAAAATCAGTAGTTAGGCAATTTATAAGATTAAAAGCACCCAAAAAATAAACCTTCACTAGACAATTTATTTCTTTCAGGGTGTGATTAATTGATTTTGTTTGTTTTGATTTAGTGATTCTCGAAGAAAGAAGACTGCATTTCTGACTTTTAAAGATCCAGAAGCTCTTGAATTTGCACTATTGCTATCGGTAACTTACTTTTTAATCCTTTTTAAAGATCTAGAAGCTCTTGAATTTGCACTATTGCTATCGGTAACTTACTTAATTATTGCAGGCCCGAGTTGGTTGGACACCCTCTTTATTAACATCTTAAAAGAAATTGGAAATAAAGAGTTTTTTTTGGTAGATCTGACCTGACTCATATGTAAATGACGCTTGCCAACTCATTCATTGAAATTTTTGTTCTATGCAAACATGAATTTTAATGGATTTGTGCATTGCAGGCTGTTCTAAGAGATTTATATGCCTATTTTGCTGATAGGCCAATGAAAGAAATTCCACACATAGAGGTAACCAAAATATCATTAGATCATTTTTGTAGTAATTTGTGAGTGTATCATTTTTTGTAGGTTTTATTATTTTTCTTCGGCTATTGAGCAATTGGAGTAAGAGTATCATTCACAACCAGTTACACGTGAATGTGAACAACTAGGATTTAGTCTCCGACCGTGATGCACCTTTAATTACTAAACAAAATTGAAATTGATTATATAGGTATTATCATTGATCATTCATCCATATAAAAACCTAAACAAAATTGAAATTGAAATTGAAGTTGCTTAGTGATCATATAGGTATTATAAGGATCTTGATTGTATTTTTGTTGGTTTGATTGCTATTTTGATGGTTTGGTATCCATATTGTTCTTGATTTGATATTGTGATAGCATCTTTAATTTTTGCTAAAATGGCACATTTTGAGTTCTTTTTTTTTCTTTTTTTTTTCAAGCCAGGTATTGTAATATGTTCCAAATTAGGTCACTTTTAATTATGTAATTTGTTAGACAATTTGTATCAAGTTTATGGATTATCTAATTAGCTAAATTTGTTTGTTAACAACCTAAAGTTGCAAGCTATGAATCCTAATATGTCAGTAAGCATAATTCTTGATTTTTTTCTTTCCAATTTCTTAAACTTACCAACACGGTATACGATCGTCATCCTTTCCTCCATCACCGAATCTTTCACTCCGATTTGTTCATGAACTTTGAGGTACGGTTCTAACTCTTAAGTAATATTTATTGCTAATTTTGTTAATATTTATTTCAATTCTAACTGTTTCGTTAGGGTTTTCTTTGTTCCCTTGCTCAATATGTTATGTTTTCGTTGGTTTCTACTAGAATGTATTTGATTTTTCAAAGTTGCTAATAATTTTGATTCAAAAGTATCTTTTTCTGAATTTTATGTTTTCATGTATGGTATACATTTTCATTTGTTATTGTAGTTTTAATATTTTTTTTGTTGAAATAACGGTTTTGACTAAAATTATAATCATTTATTTCCAAATTTAATAGATCTTCGGCTTAATTTACTCCTATTTCTGTTAACATATGTTAAGACTTTACTAAATAATTTATTTCATTACGTATGTTTAGGATGATTTAATATTTTCCATATATATGGTATGTAATTTCACTTATTGTACTTTTGATATTTTAGTTAATTATTTATATTTTTATCAAAATAACCTTTTGACTAAAATTATAATCATTTAATTCCAATTACAATCTTTTAATTCCAAATTCAATGAAAATCAAACTCTATTTTTGTCAACAAAAATTTGACATGTAACTTATTTCATTTCATATAATATTTAGGAAAGTTTTTATTTTGTAAAGTCAACAACAATTAACAATTTATGATATTTTAACTCACCTAATTTCCTTGAATCATACCACATATTATTATGGTAATTATTATTTATTTTTTGTAAAATTTGTAATAATATAACACATAGATCAGAAGCTTACATTAGTTGTATAGACTTAATAGATAAAATAAAAATTATCGTAACACAAAATATATGGAAAAAATACAAATAGAAAATAAGGATCATGAAGTTTCATAATGAAAGAGGTGTATACTTTAAGATGCCAATTCAACGGTCAACATATTACACCTAACAAATATATAATTAAATAACCAAGTCCATATAGGTATTATAAGGATATGGGGAAGGTTATTTTGGTACAATTCTACGTCAGTATTTTAATTTGTGAGCATAGACAATGTAGCATATTATATCTACTTTACCGTTTATGTTATTGAACAGGAATTTGTTTATAGAACTTTAATGCTTATATCATTATTGTCATAAACACATAATAACCACTTTGTACTACAGCGTATTGTATGCATCTAGATATTTGGTTTAGTTACATGCTGGTGTAATGGCTTAAATAGTCAAATACGAATAGGTAATGACTGCTTTACTAAATAAG
Source organism: Helianthus tuberosus (assembly GCA_030545235.1). NCBI lineage: Eukaryota > Viridiplantae > Streptophyta > Magnoliopsida > Asterales > Asteraceae > Helianthus > Helianthus tuberosus. The sequence continues at coordinate 62,831 of JARYGA010043256.1, forward strand.
AACGGGCCATGCTATATACACACATAAGCAATATGTATGCAATATGTATGGTGTGTAGAAGAATATATAGAAGAATTGAATAGTAACGCTATCCGTAACATTATCACCACATATTTGCAGATTACAAACCTTTGCCATTAATACTATTTTACCAAGTTAATTGAGTTTGAAATGTGGTGAAAATTTATTTTGCTTAGGTTAAAATGGGTTGGTTGGATTGGTCCAACCGACCAAGGAAATATATATTATAAAATTTAAACTCAAAAGTAAAAATAAATTTAGAAAATCAAATAAAAACCATGAGTATCATGAAAATGTTATTAAGGAGCATCACGAAAATGTTATTAAGGAGTATTTTTTGTTGCAAGGCCTCAGGTGTAGGTGTTAATGAAGATTAATCACAATTTCATTATTTTTTTAAACTGACATGTAAGGCGAAGATTTGAGGTGTATTATATGGAAAGTAAACAAATGAGAGAATGAAAATAGTAGTATAAAAATGGAAATGGTTTTTACATGGGTCTTATTTATTAAAAAAATAGTTTCAGTTTGAGTTTGTTTTTAACTTTGCTGATTGCATTAACAGATGGCAAACGTCTTATCGAAAGAAGATTTTTGATGCTTCTGTCAAAGTTTTGGTTTTGGTCATTCCCACATGTTTTGATCAAGATTTTTGTTTTCTGATTGTGTGTTCAAGAAACAGCCACCAATATGTATTTTGATTATCTATCCTTCTCTCAGGTACCTTCAACTGCATTTTGATCTAGATATTTGTTGTGAGTTGTTCTTATTTTGTAAGTTTTTTTGTCATTTAAAATGAGATATCCTTTTCATTGTGATTTGATACATCATACAGGTCAAATGGGTAATTTTAGGAGGTCAAAATGGGTTGGGTTGCTTGACTGCACCAGGGGCACCCCTATACTTGACCAATGGCCACGCACTTTATTTTATACCTTGACTAATTCACATGATTTGCTAAATTTTGAAGCCTTACAAAAAGATTAAAGAAGGTATATTCTTTTTGGCATCTTTTTTATATGTTTTTATGTTTGGATTATTCTGTTAAAAATTGTTTGTACTAAACGGGCCAAGATTGACTGTTTGATGCTTAATGGATACAACTGGTCATCCTGGTCGGGTTGGTTATATATCACGCTAGATCTTTCGGGTTGATGCTTGATGAGGACAACTGGTCATTTGGGTCGGCTCGGGTATATGATTGGATCATTCAAGTTGATGCTTGATGTGTACAAGTGGTCATCTGGGTCGGGTCGGGTTGGTTATATTACGCTGCAACTTTCGGGTTTGATTTATTGTTCTTCTGAATTGATTACTTGCTCTTGAATATCAATTTTTTTTTACTTTTATTATTTCTTTTAACTTTCAAGATTAATTCAGTTGTGTAGCCATCTTAATCGACATTTAGGTTTCAGCTGCGATTTTTGGGAAATGATATGCAAGTCCTTGGAACATTTAATTTTTTTTTATTCATTTACCTTTCATTTCATAGATTTCTTAGAATTATAAATTCAATTCTTTTATACGACTAGATTCATTATGTGTGACATTTATTTTGTTCATATTAGGTACAAAGAAGAAGCCGAATGATCTCAAATTGTCAAGATGTTCAAGCAACTAGCAAGTGTTTGGATGATATTCATGCTCTTAAGCACTTTCTATAACAATTATTACTTAATATGATTTGTGTATTGATTCTCTAAAATTACTTGATTCAAATTTGTGATGAATGATTAGTCCCTTTTACTACTTGATTTGAAAATATATTTAAGATAAATTTTCTATAATACATGAATAAATGACTTTATCTTTTTTATATAATGTTCTTTATTTTCAACCATATAATACATTCACATTTTATTACATCTGGTTCATATTTTGATATTTTCTTTTTTAGTCGACCGATGTATATTGATCAACAAAATTTTTTATGCAACTGTACAAGACTACGTATTACTAAACTTTACAGACGTGTTATAGAATATGAGATTATATATGGATTTTAATAGGTTTTTATGCGTTTGTACAAAATATTATATTTCAAAGTAAATAATATGGTTTTGGATGAAGCCGCGCATCGCGCGGGCATTAACCTAGTAATAAAATATTATAAAGCCTCTTTTTGTTAATCAAGCGAGACTAACTTTTATCTTTTTCACCTTTACATCATCTTCTTCACTTTTACTGATCTCTCCCTCGCCAACTCCCTCACCTGGTTGTAGTTAAACCTTCAAACAATAGGGTCATTGTCCAAAAAATATTGGTGTCACACAAAAAATGTGTACATACATCTCTGTATACGTGCGGAAATTCACTGTAGTCACGTGACTCTATCTAACATCCCGAGAACAATTTGGTAACTAAATCAAAATAATTGGGGGATGAGCAGGTAAAATATGATTAGTGGTAACGATAACCCAGTAAACATTAGGATTTAAACAAAAAAATCTAATGTTAATTAAAGGTGAATAAATGTTCTATAAAAGATAAAATCTATAAAGGCTAGGACTACTTGTACATAAATTAAACTGGGTTGGTCATACCGAGACCCAAGATGGAGGGGACTGGCCTAGTCCACTATAACAATCCTTCTAAGACACACTTAGACACCCCTAAAACGTTCCTCATATACCCCGTATATGAGAAACGAGCCCGAAATACCTTTATATTTATAAAATCAAATAAAAACAAAAATATGGGGTTGTCGCGGGCCGCGACCCGAACTCCCTTGGTCCCTCGCGGGGCGCGAGCCCTGATTGCTAGCCGGACACCCATGCCGCCATGTGTCAACACGTGGCAAGGCTATATTCGCTGACTGGCCAAGCCTACGGCCTAGTCTACCCTTGTCTCGGGCCGCAAAAGATAAGAGAGGGGCTTCGCAGGTCGCGAGCCACCCCTCGACCAGCCTATAATTAGAGGCTTCATGCCTTATTTGCAAACCGTTCAAATTTTGAAACCTCTCTCAATTCTCTAGGCAATTATAATACTCAGGTATAATACCCCTATAAAGAGAAGCTCTGCCTCGTTGTAAGTATTATAACCCTGTTAGTTACCCTACACGATCGATCTAGGGCTCCGTAACGCATGTCAAGGCTCTGCCTGACTCAGTCGTTAGAGTTCTGTCTCGTGTTACACCCGATTGATTTAGGACTCCGTAATGCATATCAAGGCTCTGCCTGACTCAGTCATTGGAGTTCTGTCTCGAGTGTACGGTTAATATGATTTGGGTTATTTTACTAAAACGTGCGCATTGTTTAATTTTAATAGATAATAACCAGGAGAATCACCAGAAAGCGATAGTAGTATCACCTAAATCAACAATGTGAGTACATTTTCTTTTTCTAAATTTTTTGTCACTCTCCTTTTCTACCAATTGTTTTACGAAAACCACAAATGTTTTCAAAAACAATTACAGTGATTAAGTCTTTGTAATTCTACAATTACTACCAGTATCATGGGGTTTGTCTACAATACTTGATAACCTTCACAATTGGGCACATGTATCTAATGTGTGATATGACCGTAGTCACAGATCCGTCGAGTGAGACGTACTGAACGAGTAATTGTGTAGATATAAACATTGTAATTGCCCTTAATACTGTTATGTGTAACAACTGATATTTTACAAATTGGAATGTACTCGCTAGTATTTCTACTTGATAAAATGTTTTTGAAACGCGTATCAGGTAACTTAATATGAAGCCAATAGAAGCCAGCTAGAGAGCACTGATGGCTTAAAGTTGCGGCTATTAAAGCTACCAAATAAGAAACGGAGTTTATATTTTCAATAATTAGGGTTTATCCCTATAAATGTATTGTCAAATGAAACTCGGGTTTTATCCCAATTATTATTATAAATGTTTGGTGTTTAACTCTGATAAAAATATTTCCTAACTACGGTCCTGATGTATTCTTCTGCCAAATTAATAAACACTGATACCACCAACTCTGATTCCCGCGGCTCACGCTCCCGGGGTAGGGGTCGGGGTTGCGACAGAAGGTGGTATCAGAGCTACAGCCACTAGTTTAAGCCAAAGAAGTGTTCTGCTAACACTTAGAATCTGTGTTAGGAAATAATTATGTGTAAATATGTATATTATTGTTTTGTGTTATTTGACTATTTGTTAGTTTACAGTATGAGTGAGCAAGGTACATCTGACGCTTATCGTCAATTAGCTAGTTCCCCAAAAGATGAAGGAACCTTATCCCAGCCAAATCCCTCAGGATACTCAGCTGATACTGAGGAAGGAATATTTATTCTTAAGGCACAGTTTGAGGAACCGTTCCCTTCTAAAAAGAGATGATGGTTTAATAGGGGATCACATGAGAGAAGAAAGAGGATGAAGAAATTACAACAATAAAGAGCGATAGTAAAAGCCAATAGGGAAGTAAATGCCCAAACTCAGGAAGCAGTCAATAGACCACCGTGGGAAGAGGAACTAGATAGACAGTTGGCAGATTTCCATATGCTAGCCACTACAGTAGTAGACTCTAACCTACCGAATAGCTGAACCACCACTGTTACCCTTATTCCCAGACCAACAAATGCTAGAACCAAACCAGGAAAACCAATTCCCCATACCTGCATTTGATCCCAATGAGTTACCTAGAATCCCAACCCCAATCTCTTTAGAATATGATCCATGGTTAGATGACAATAGGTCGTACTCGGCCTTATATACTCCCGAAGAGCCAGTACCAGAACCACCATTAAACCCACCAATGAGTCAAAAATGTGTGCAGGAAATCCGTCAGTATGGTGAAAACTTAGTGGATGAAGGGAATAGAATTCAACAGATAGGAAAGAAGTTAGTTTGGAAATATGATGAAGATGAGATGCAATATTTGATGAACGACACCTAGAATAATGTCTAGATATATGTGTAATTTTGTATTTTGATAAAAAAAAAACTAAAATAGATAGACTAAAATAGATATCGATGCATAACTATTAGTGTGTTTAATTTTCAGTTGTAATTTGTAACTGATGCATATATATATATATAGATATATATGAAAAGAGTAAAAGTCGCAATGTTCGACGTTTTTTATCAACCTGTTGATGTGATTGTTTGTATTAGATCTTATTCTGTGATAATTAATACCTGATAAATGTTTCCAATCCAGATGGACAATGAAGTAAATCAGGAAAACCCAAATAATGAAAATAACGGAAACCAAATAGATAACAGTGCCATCCAACATATTGTAGCACAAGGAATTATAGATGCTATGCCCTATATTATCAAGACTATTAAAGAAGCAGAAAATAATAAATCTGCAAATGGAAGTAAACGCCAACACACTAAACCAAGTCACAGTGTGAACGACAATAACAGACCATTAATCGAAGCTCCAATTCCTAAAAGAAGAAGAATCGCCTCTTACGGTTGTTCTTATAAAGAATTCTTGGCCTACAAACCAATAGAATTCTCAGGCAATGAAGGAGCCATTTGAACCTTGCGCTAGATTGAAAAGACAGAAGCAGTCATAAAAATAAGTAAATGTGCAGATGAAGATAAGATTATGTTTGCTTCTAATCTTTTCAAAAATGCAACCTTAGAATAGTGGAATACTATTCTCCAGTCTAGAGGAAGTGACAGAGTTTATAGTATGGAATGGACTAACTTTAAAGAGATAGTCAAAAGAAAATTTTGTCCTCCTCATGAAAAGGAACAAATCGCCAATAAGTTCCAAAATCTTAAAATAAATGGAATAGACTGCAAGGTTACACTACCATATTCTTTGAATATGCTAGGATAGTGCCAACCTTATCCTCACCTGAGCCAGTGTTAGTCTCCCGTTACGTATGGGGATTAATTAGTGAAATTAGACATGTAGTCAAGGCAGCTAGACCTCAAACCATAGAAGAAGCAGTAGAACTAGCCAACACCTTGACTGATTAATTGGTACGCACAAAAGACGAAACCAGAGAAATAACCTAGCTCAAAGGCTTACCCAGGAATTCCGCTATGGTAATTCCAACCATGGAAAAGGAACAGGTTCTTCCTCTGCACCTTACTGTAAGTTTTGAAGAAAGAAGCACTCAGGAAAATGTGTTGTATCCTGTAACTTCTGCAAGTACCCATGACATAAGGAAGAAGACTGTACGAGAAAGGCTAGTGCCAAAATATGCTACAATTGTGGAGAAGCTGGGCACATCAAACCGAACTGTCTGAAACTAGCTCTAACAGCAACCAACAATGCTAAAACAGCTGAAGGACCTAAGAAAAATGCCAGAGCATTTGTTCTGACAGCTGAAGAAGCCAAGATGATTCCGGATGTGATAGCCGATATGTTTTTAGTTAATAATATATTTGCCAAAGTATTATTTGACTCTGGTGCAAACCAAAGTTTTATCAATACTTCTTTCTACCAACTTCTCGACCAACCCTTAACCAAACTTCAACAAGATTGTCTGGGGGAGATGGCAAACGGAGAATCCATTAAGATTAGTGAAATCTTGCAGGAAGCAAGAGTAGAAATCCTGAACCATCATTTCGTTGCTAACCTTTACCCAATGAATCTAGCCGGATTCGATGTTGTATTAGGAATGGATTGGTTGTTAGCCAATCGTGCCAGTATTTTATATGATCAAAAGTCAGTGCAAGTAAGTACACCAAGTGGTGAAAAAATCATAATTAAAGGAGATAAGCCAACCAGATCGACAAAATTCATCTCTGCGATGAAAGCTGCAAGTTATGCAAGGAAATGAGGAATAGTATATATGTTTTCCTTAATCATTAATACTATAGGAAAAGAATTAAAAGACATTCCTGTAATATCTAAATTCTCAGACGTTTTTCCAGAAGAGTTACCTGGATTACCGCCTGATAGAGAGGTTGAATTTAGAATTCACCTAATACCAGGGACGACACCGATTGCCAAAGCACCATATCGATTAGCACCAACGAAGATGCAGGAACTGAAGAAACAATTGCATGAACTTCTTGACAATAATTTTATACAACCAAATTCATCGCCATGGGGAGCACCGGTTTTGTTTGTTAAAAAGAAAGACGGATCGATGCGTATGTGCATTGATTACCAAGAATTAAACAAAGTCACGATTAAGAATCGGTACCCACTACCGAGAATCGATGATCTGTTCGATCAGCTTCAAGGAGCTTGATTCTTTTCTAAGATCGATTTACGCTCAGGATATCATCAATTGAAAGTACAGGAAGAGGACATTCCTAAAACTGCTTTCAGAACAAGGTACGGTCATTATGAATTTACCGTCATGCCATTTGGTTTAACCAATGCCCCAGCCACATTTATGGACATGATGAACATGATATGTAAACCATACCTAGATCAATTCATAATTGTCGTTATAGATGATATTCTAATTTATTCTAAGAGTAAAGAGGAAGATGCAGCGCATCTTCATACACTTCTAACATTATTGAGAAAAGAGAAGCTTTATGCTAAATTCTCAAAATGTGAATTTTGGTTACAAGAAGTGTAATTCCTTGGACATTTGGTTAATCATGAAGTAATTCATGTGGATCCCACAAAGATCGAGGTGATTACCAAATGGAGAGTCCCTGAGTCGCCAACAGAAGTACGAAGTTTTCTTGGACTGGCAGGATATTATAGACGGTTTATCCAAGATTTCTCTAGGATAGCCATTCTATTAACCAAACTAACCTGCAAATCAGTTAAGTTTGAATGGGGACCAAAATAGGAAGAAGCCTTTAAGATTCTTAAGCAAAGGTTAACCAACGCACCCATACTTGCATTACCAGAAGGAACTGAAGACTTCATAGTCTATTGTAATGCGTCTAAGTTAGGATATGAATGTGTGTTGATGCAACGTCAAAAGGTTATAGCTTATGCTTCTAGACAACTTAAGAAACATGAAGAGAATTACACAACCCATGATTTAGAACTAGGAGCCATAGTTTTTGCCCTTAAGATTTGGAGACACTATCTTTATAGTAATAAGTTTGTTGTCTTCACGGATCATAAGAGTTTAAGATATATTTTTGGCAAAAAGAATTAAATATGAGACAGAGACGCTGGATGGAAATTCTTAGTGATTACGATTTTGATATCCAGTATCATGCAGGAAAGGCTAATGTAGTAGCTGATGTTTTAAATCGAAAGTATCATGAAAAGCCGAGACGAGTACGCTCTCTTAAATTAATTCTGCAGATAGATTTAATTGAGTAAATTAGAGAGGTATACAGGAAACAGCATTCAAGGATGATGCTGAAGATTTAAAAGGAATGATTAAGGAATTAGAACAAGGGACAGATGGAATTTGGAAGTTCCATAAGAAAAGAATGTGGATACCTAAACAAGGAAATCTATGCCACAGAATTCTAGAAGAAGCTCATAAGTCTAAATATACGATATATCCCGGAAGTGATAAAATGTATCAAGATCTAAGAAAGAATTTCTGGTGGATAGAAATGAAAAAAAAAAGATATAGCAAATTGCGTTATTAAATGTCTAGCCTGTTCACAGGTTAAAGCTGAACATCAGAAACCCTCAGGATTACTACAGCAACAAGAAATGCTAATATGGAAATGGGAATTGATAACAATGGACTTTGTTACCAAATTACCCAAGACACGAAAAGGAAATGATACAATCTGGGTGATTGTAGAAAGATTGACCAAATCTCCTCATTTCTTACCAATGAAGGAAATTTTCAGTATGGAACAGTTAGCCAGGCTATACGTAAATGAATAGTTTCGTTACATGGAATTCCTTTATCTATTGTATCTGATAGAGATAGCCATTTTACTTCTCATTTTTTGACAAGTTTCTAAAAAGCAATGGGAATCAGATTAAATCTAAGCGCAGTTTATCATCCACAAACGGACGGACAAAGCGAAAGGACAATTCAGACCATGGAAGATATGCTTAGAGCCTGTGTAATTGATTTCGGAGGAAATTGGGATGATCATTTACCATAAATAGAATTTTCCTACAATAACAGCTATCATACAAGCATTAATACTGCACCTTTTGAAGCACTTTATTGACGAAAGTGCCGAACTCCAGTCTGTTGGGCAGAAATTGGAGAAAAGCAACTATCTGGACTAGAGATAGTGCAAGAAAAAACGAATAAGATAATTCAAGTCAAGGAAAAACTAAAAGCAGCACGAGATCGTCAAAAGAGTTATGCAGATAACCGACTAAAACCTTTGGAATTTTAAGTTGGAGATAAGGTATTATTAAGAGTTTCTCAATGGAAAGGAATAGTCAGATTCGTTAAAAGAGGGAAGCCAAGCCCCAGGTATGTTGGACCTTTTGAGATTATTAGAAGAATAGGACCTGTAGCTTATCAGCTACAACTACCAGAGGAAATGCCAGGAATACATGATGTGTTTCATGTATGTAATCTCAAAAAGTGCTTAGCAGACGAATCATTAGTGATACCTCTCAAGGACATAGAGGTAAATAAGAAACTTAAGTTTGTAGAGAATCCCATTCAGATTGAAGATAGAAAAATCAAGAATCTTAAACAAAAGAGATTAGTTCTAGTCAAAGTGAAATGGGATTCCAACAAAGGACCAGAATATTCTTGGGAGCTCGAATCAGAAATGTAGAAGAAATACCCACACATGTTCCAGTAGACCTCGAGGACGAGATCTAAAACAATGTGGGGAGGATATAACAACCCTCCTAAGACACTCTCAGACACCCCTAAAATGTTCCTCTTATACCTCGTATACGAGAAACAAGCCCAAAATACCTTCACATTTATAAAAATCAAACAAATACAAAAATATAGGGTTGTCGCGGGCCGCTACCAGGACCCCCTTGATCTCTCGCGGGGCGCGACCCTGGTTGCTTGCCGGACACCCACGCCGCCATGTGTCAACACGTGGCAAGGCTATATTCACTGACTAGCCAAGCCTACAGCCTAGTCTACCCTTGTTGCGGGCTGCGATAGAATAAGAGAGGGGCTTCGCGGGCCGTGAGCCGCCCCTCGACCAGCCTATAAATAGAGGCTTCAGGCCTTATTTGCAAACCGTTCAAATTCTGAAATCTCTCTCAATTCTCTAGGAAATTATATTACTCGGGTATAATAACCCAATAAAGCAAAGCTCTGCCTCGTTGTAAGTATTAACACCCTATTAGTTACCCTACACGATCGATCTAGGGCTCTGTAACGCATGCCAAGGCTATACCTAACTCAGTCGTTGGAGTTCCGTCTCGTGTTACACCCGATTAATCTAGGACTCTGTAATACATGTCAAGGCTCTACCTGACTCAGTCATTGGAATTCTGTCTCGAGTGTACAGTTAATGTGATTTGGGTTATTTTACTAACACGTGTGCATTGTTTAATTTTTATAGATAATAACCAGGAGAATCACAAGGAAGCGATAGTAGTATCACCTAAATCAACAATGTGAGTACATTTTCTTTTTCTAATTTTTTTCTCATTCTCCTTTTCTACCAAATTGTTTTACCAAAACCTCTAATGTTTTCAAATACAATTAAGGTAATTAAGTCTTCGTAATTCTACAATTGTTGCCAGTATTATGGGGTTTGTATACAGTACTTGATAACCTTCACAATTGGGCATACAGTACTTTTTAACCTTCACAATTGGGCACGAGTATCCAATGTGTGATATGACCATAGTCATAGATCCGTCGAGTGACACGTACTGAACGAGTAATTGTGTAGATATAAACATTGTAATCACCCTTAATACTGTAATGTGTAACAACTGATGTTTTACAAATTGGAATGTACTCGCCAGTATTTCTTGCTGATAAAATGTTTTTAAAACGCGTTTCAGGTAACTTAATGTGAAACCAATAGAAGCCAGCTGGAGAGCACTGAAGGCTTAAAGTTGTGGCTATAAAAGTTACCAAATGAGAAACGGAGTTTATATTTTCAATAATTAGGATTTTTCCCTATAAATGTATTGTCAAATGAAACTCGGGTTTTATCCCAATTATTATTATAAAAGTTTGGTCTTTAACTCTGATAAAAGTATTTCCTAACTACGGTCCTGATGTATTCCGCTGACAAATTAATAAACACCGATACCAGCAATTCTGAGTCTCGTGGCTCCCGCTCCCGGGGTAGGGGTCGGGGTTGCGACATCCACATTTAAAGGTTGAGAGGTAAAGTTTATGAAAATACGAACTTGGGGATTTTTGTGGTAAAAACCTTAGGGACTCAATTAGTCATTCATGCGATTAATTGATATAACTGCTAAAAGAATTATGGCATACATTCTTAAGACTAGTTTATGTTTATAAACATTTACTAGGTTAAATAATGGTGAATAAAACATTAGCTCTTGGTTAAATATTGAGAGTTAAGTTAGATTTGGGGTTAATACTCACAAGGGTTAATGGGGGCTAAGTTAGGGGACCATTTGTGAAAATTTGTATGTTAGATAACTATTTAAAATAGGGGTTGATTATTGTCAAAATCAGAACTTGGGTTCTGGATGATGGAAGATGGCAGTATTCCTATGAGCAATAGAGAGAGGGGTCAAATTGATATTTGATTTCTTAATTGAAGCCTTGTGTGAATCAATTCTAGTGATAATCAAGTAAGTTTCATCACGAGGTATGAGTTTTTAGCCCTAGATGATGATCTCACCCCATGAGGAGATTTATTGGTGTTCAATCTTGATGCACAAATCTGAAACCAATATTGTAGAAGGCGCTAGTCGGACGGTGAGGTATCGCCTAGGGATTAATCGGATTGGATTTTTTAAGTATAATTTTACACACACACACACACACACACATATATATATAACTTTATACTTTTTATTAATAAATTTACAATTTATACTTTTTATTCATAAATTTAAAAGTTTAGGAACCATATCTAAACTACTGAAAGATAGAGGAGGTTAAATGTTAAAATACTTAAACTTAATATAACCTAATCCCCACCCACGTTCATTATACGGCACCTCCTACCCCCATCTCCATTGTTTTCATCAGACAACACAAGAACACAAACTCTATGCCCAGTTTTACTTCATCTAATTGATTAGTTCTTTAATGTTGGTCGATTTTGCACAGTGGAGACGAGTTCAGATCCGATTTTGGTTTGAATCGAGGTAAGAACTCGTTCCTTTTTTACTGATTTGATTCAATTTTGGCCCATTATGATCCGATTTTGACCTCGTATTTGACCGACTAGGTCCGATTTAGGCTTTAAACCATGGGCCAGGTTTCAAAATTTGGGTTTATTGGGTAAAAACATGGGATGATTAGTCCGAATTTGACCGAATTTTAACCATTTTGACCGACTTTCACCGACTTTGACCGATTTTGACTTTGACCGACTTGGTTAAATTTAGGCGATAAGTCGCCGATTAGTGCCTAGGCACCGACTAATCGGCTGCCTAGGTCGATTTCTGCAACATTGTCTGAAACTAATAATGATTTCGTGAATTATAGATGTTTCACATGCTACCATTCATGATTGAAATGTGTTTCTTGTTTAATCTTGAATGTAGACTTGATTAGTCACATGTAGAAGGAGGTTTGATTGAATTAGGTGTTGGTGTCGATTTTAGGTGTAACCCATGATCATTTTTGCTCAGCTTGATAAATAGATTGAAAGAATGTTATGCATTTCAATGCATGATCTCTATTAAATTAATGGTAGTTAATCTTTGAAGGAGATATGATGTTTGATACCATAAGCTAGGAAACTAGGCATGAATTACATTTACATTATGCCTTAAATATTATACGCACACCAAATGTTTGAAGAAATGCCTCAAAGAAAGTGGAAGTTAGAATTGAAATGAGTTGCATACCTGGTTTGTAAAAATCATATAAAATCACAGAAAACTCCTGTGTAGAAGAGCCTATATGATCGAAAAGCCCTCCGAGCATAGTTTATTTCAAATTTGAACAAGAAGACCTAGTTCGGAAGTTAAATTGGTCAAAAACGCCAAATTCAGTGATTATGTCGAGGGGATAGGGTGTTGTTTAGGCTAAAAATAAGTTTTTGTCCTGATTTTGTAAAAAAAATCATACAGAATCATAGAAAAATCATATGAAGGTGTATTATATACGCTTGAAAAGTTAGTTAAGTGTTCTACGATCCATATTTGAACTTGTTGAACTAGTTCGATTTGTAAATAGGTCAAATTGATCGATTTTAGTAGCTACATAGAAAGTTGCTAGACAAATAATAAGTTTTTCTAAACTATTAAAAATGGGATATGTCAATGTGAACGACTAAAACATGATGGTCACTTGTAGTTGATTATGTGCTTCTATTTGGGTGTATTAGAAGTATCTAAGATACTTACAAATGACTTATACAAGTATTATGTACTTGTATGCTAAGCATGATCTAAGTTAGTCCACATGTACATACCTAAGGACAGTTTTCCTTTTAAAATTCAAACCGACCTAAAGCTAATGTTTGATGAATTGGTATGTGTGAATCCATGGGATGTTGTGGCCATTTTATGTGATGGCTAACCTAACAAATCTTGTGGGTATTGTGCTAATTTTGATCTTATCAAGCTAGGTGGAAGCTTGGATGGAACGTGTCAAACGAGATAATGAAGTAAGGAGTGTTTAAAAAGGGGTGCGGGTAAATGACTTACACTAAAAGTTCATTTACAAATTTATAATCCTGTGTGATAGATATGATTTGTTTAATTCACTAATTTCATTATGGAAAATTTAATTTATCCCAATAAGGGTAATTTGGGAATTTATGTTAAACTTAAGGTTGGGTTGTAACCTTAAAACCGGAACAAAATGGCTAGTCCAAATACATGATGTACATAAGTGTAAATATGTTTTACAAATAATCTAGGGGGTTAGATACTTGATTTATTTAAATAATTATCATATTAGGAAATGGGTGCATAGTAACCTAGAAACTTAGTTTTAATGAAATTATGGTTATGTGGACCAAACGGGCCATTTGGGTCAAATGGTGATGTTATGACCATTTGCACTCAGTATTTAAAGCTTTGGCTTGTTGAGTTATATGCCTACATGTAAGCATAATGGTAAGGGAATGCATTGCCATGAATTATCAAATGGAATCGCAAGGTATTGGTAACGGGCAACGGTTTGATCCCGCCAGGTATTTGTAATGAGTCATACTTTTGGTAAGTTATATAACACAAGGAAAGGTAGTTGAGCCAGATTTGGGTAATAATACACCTCATGTGTGGCTATATTAATAATTATGTAAAATGGCCCTTAGAGCCAAAATGCGTCTATGATGCAAAACACGGCTAGATGAGTCTTGAAATACGGGGACATTGGAAACATCTATGTCCTAGGGACATAAATGATATTAATGGGATAACAAGTTAAAAAGAGTCTAACAGATTTCCTCTAAACTTATAAATTTCTTCTGCTTAGGTGTAGGCTTTAAATTGATCAAAGTGCCCTTCGGGTAATGGGTTTGGGTAAACTACCTCCAAGGGTAAAATTGGAATAACGGGTCCTACGATCGAGTTGAACATTTGGCCCAAATGAAATTCGGTAGGTGAAGTCATAAAATGATCAATTGTGGTCTAAAGGACTGCCATGGCAAATTATGGTAATAAATGGTCGTTTAAAAGTCAATAATACCTTGAACGACTAAATAAACATGAATATTTGTTCCTTCAAGGTCCAAGGGGCTTTGATTGATGAGGAAAGGGTGCCGGGTAGGGAAAATGGGAGATTGTGACCAGACTGCCCTTGAAACAGTTTAACATATTGAGTCGATGTTTTATAAGTAATTGAAGTGTTGTTGAAACAAACAATGATTTACTTACCTGAATATGATGTCGGGTAAAGAAATTGATGAAAACATTATTGGAGACTAGAGCTAGAATGCTCAGGTCTCATAACGGGTCGAATTGACCCGAAACGAGCTAAAACGCTCAACGAATGATTTATTGTAACCTAAATAATTTGGGTCTTAATTGGTATTCTGGAACCCGTATTGAAGACAAAATATACGAATTATGACGAAATGAGGGTTTTTGACTGTTTTATAAAACATTATGCCTAGTGAGCCAGCCATAACTAGTGAGTCAGGCAGTATGCCTAGTGAGTCAGGCATAACTAGCGAGTCAGACATTATGCCTTGTGAGCCAAACGTAACTAATGAGTCAGGAAGTATGCCTAGTGAGTCAAGCATAACCAGCGAGTTAGTCATTATGGCTAGTGAGCCAGACATAACTAACAATTCAGGAAGTATGCCTAGTGAGCCAGGCATAACTAGTGAGTTAGGCCTTATGCCTAGTGAGCAAGCATGATGCCTAGTGTGCCAGGCTTTTCGCCCGGACGAACCGAATTTGTTTTCTTATCGATTTTTTCCACTTATTAACATAAACACTAACCGTTTTATGGGTGCTTATAATAGGTAAATCTAAAGTAATCACTAGATGGATGATCTTACCACATGAAGAACCGAACACTCTTAAACCACCATCTCCTTTGGGAAATCTTATCGGAAAAGATTAACCAAGATCATGCGTGAAAAGTTTCTCCAAAACTTTTGATGTGTTTTCGACGGTGTTGTATGAGTAATAATTTGTTACGTCAGTTTGTTTGGGTTATCAGTTAACCCAGCCTTGTAAGTTCTATGTCAAGGGACCTAAGCGTTCAAATATTTTAAGATATTCGGTAATTATGTGAACGGGTGTTAAACTCTATAGTCGCCTTAGCAGGTCCACCCTGTAAAATTTTAAACAACTGGTACCGATAACAATCAAATTTTCATTTTAAAGATTGAAAACCCTCCTAAGAGAGATGGAGAACTCACCCCTCTCTCCTATCAGTATTGTTTACATGAGATTTAGTAAGTGTATTCAACTAACATCCTATTGATTGCATGCCACTATGCTTATTGCCAAGCCATCTCCAACCCCTTGAACGAGGGAATAGAAGAGCATGAACTAATCTGTAAACCGATGTACTTCTCTAAAAAATGAGATTGTTCAGTTGCTCCCTCACAATATTGGTTCGAAATCTTTCGAACACGCAATGCCTGAGGATCTCCAAAAACTAATTCCACTAGAATCGTATATTTTTTGTTGATCTAGCTTCAAAAATGTTAGTCCTAATAGGAGCCAATGCCTACCGAAAGAAAGTTACTGTTGATGAGGCATAAAGTTTTCCAAGCCTAATAAAGTTAGGGGGTTGAATTGTAAATTCGCATTACTTTTGTAATTGTTTTAGCGGGAGTTAATTAGAAGATGTATATAGATGACGGTTAGGAGTTAGAACACATGTAGGCTGCATTCTATGGCTCATTGGTATAATTTTCCGCAATGGATTTTATTTTCGAAAATTATACTTCATTGGTGTCAAAGGTCAATTAATTCTGAGATTCATTATTAACGGTACAAAGTATGGAGAGGTTATGAACTGGATCCTAAAGTACCTGAACGGTACAAAGTATGTTGGGTTGATATTTGGTAATGATCAAGATAATGATGTGATCTTTGGGTATGTAGAGGTTGATTTTGCTAAAGATCTAGAATGAGGATAATTCTATTGGTTATATACTTCAAGTTTTGGAAAATGCTTGTTAGTTGGATACGTCATTTCAACATATTGTATCTTTGTCAGTTACGGAAGCGAAAGTGTATAGCTTTGACTAAAGTTTTGAATGACACTATATGGCTTAAAGGTTATGTATCAAACATAGAGTTAAGATTAAGGATACAATGATGGTATGTCATAAGGGTGTCCGGGGCACCAGCGGTAACCCCTTTCGGTGACCCAAGTCACCTAGCGGGAACACCGCCGCCGTTGGTACGGGGAGGGGGTGCGGGGAGGGGAATCGGGGAGAAGTCACCGCGTGAAGAGGGAGGAGATGGTGGGCCCATCTGTTATTTCAACCAATCAAAACATTTTCTTCTTTTTTTTTTTTTTTTGAATAAAAAAACAAGGGGAGTTAAGAGGGGAGTGACGCCATCAAATTAGGGTGTTAGGGGAGTTTAAGAGGGAAGTTGACGTGGCATATGCTGAGTGGTGGTGCGTAAGAGAGGGGACTCCCCTCTTAGGGGAGTGCCCCTCTCACCCTAACCAAACATATAAGTGTAAGGTTATATTAAGGGAAGGAAAAGTTAACAGTGTTTGAATAAGCTTAACATTTGCTGATAACTTAGGTTTGGACTTTTCATTAAGTAAAGATTGTTGCACCATATTGCTAAAGTCAAACAGAAGTCAGGTGGAATATTCAGGAATACTATTGATGGTCAGAGGTGACTTGTAAATTCTATTTTTTAACTGTTCTTTTGAAAATTAATGTGAATCTATTTCAAGATTCATGTTTAACAATTTCTTTTATACAATGTTTTAAAAACCGGTTTAAACAGGCCGGTTGTACCGATTGAACCGTCCGATAGAATTGGTTAAACAACACGGTACACCTGGTTGAGTTGTCTGATACGCTCGTTTTAACTGTTTCTGAGCCAAATCTGATAGAGTATAAAAACCAGATTTTAAAACATTGATTTTATCACTTTATTATATTTGCAATAAGCGATGATGAGGTTTGAATCTACATCAAGTTTTATTTTTAACAATTTATTTTGCATCGCTTTATTCTATTTGCAATACGGGATGATGAGGATTGTTTTATAGAAACTATTGTTTATCAATCTACGCATAGCGGCGGAAATACTGTATGTATTATACGAAACTATTAAACAAACTGAATTCAAAACGTCTACATCTTAAGCAAAGTTCGTATAGCAACGTAGATAGGAGAACCAAACCTAACTACAAATACACATAACATAAAATCGATAAAAAAAATGTTTTATGTAGAAAATAAACGTAAAATATTACTTAAATTTCACATGTTTGTATTTCCATTGAAAATTAAATTAAATTATTCAATAGAAACTAAAAAAGAATTTGACAAAAACTACCCCATTTGACAATTATATATATATATATATATATATATATATATATATAGGATAAGGCTAGGTAGAAAACCCTCCTTAGGTAGAAAACCCGGGAAACTCAAAGCTCCCGACATTTTTTTTTTTTGAAAAAAATAACACATGTAATATACATGTTTTTAAGAGTTTTTGGCCAAAAAAATCAAAAAAGCGCCGAAGGGTTTTTTTTTTTAAAAAAAAAACAAATTTCAGCAACTTTCAACATTTTTTGTCTAACACATGTTAGTCAACGAAGTTTTTGGAACTTGTTTATTTTTTTAAAAAAAAAGTACTTGACGCTTTTTTGATTTTTTTGGCCCAAAAGTCTTAAAAACATGTATGTTACATGTGTTATTTTTTTCAAAAAAAAAAATGTCGGGAGCTTTGAGTTTCCAGAGTTTTCTAAGAAAGATAGGGTTTTTTGTCTAGCCCAACCCTATATATATATATATATATATATATATATATATATTTATATATATATTTATTGTTAGTGAAGGATGATGAATAGTAATTTTAATTTTATAATAATATACAGATCTTCATTATTTTTTTTAATAACATACTTTTAATTATTTTTCCTTTTTTAAAATATATTTCCTATACCGTTTTTAAGAATTCTCTTTTCTTTTTTTAAACATATATTATCGATTAATTTGATACTTCTTTAACATTATACGTTTATAACTTTTTCTTAAAACTTAAGTACGTAGTTGTGATTGATTTTTTTCCCGGACATTCCGTTATAAGTTTTGTTAAAAACGAAATTGTACTTATAATAAAGTATTTATTTGGTATCATAAAATAGTACGATAATAAACTAAACCGTTCTAATGGTTTAGCTTTCTAAAAACCATGCTTTATTTTCGATCAAATCACGGTTATTTTACATTACCATTTGCTCGATTTCGCCGCAACGCGCGATAACTAAAAAAGGTAGTTTTTATTTAATGGCAAAGCCTAGTGACTCCTTTACACCAAATTATTCCTAATCTACACTTTACATGAAATTAAACCTAAGACCTCCCATTAAGAGGCAATAGCCTTTACCAAATGATAATTTTTACTCTTAGCTAATATAGACTTTGCTTTCAAAATTTTAGCTCTTTGGTAACTAAAACTCTAAAAAAATAAAAAATTTTATATTACAAAGATGTTTATAAATATAAATTTATTTATTTATCTAAAAATACTAACCTACTATTTATTCTAACACGTAACTTCTAAGGCCATGTGTAGTCGAGCGTTATAAGGGGGTGAAAAGGGGCTATGGCGCCCCATAGCCCGAAACACCGTCCCCCGGAGCGTTATGGGGGGTTATAGTTCAAGCTGTGATACATATAGTGGCGTTACACATTGGTTACACACACACAAAAATTAACAACCAAACAACAATAATAAAAATTAACCTGCAACTACTCTACATGAAAAACGAATCGTCGACAACCACTAAAATCCGAACAAGTACCACAGCGCCGAACTTACCGGTAAGAGTTGCAGGTTTCCGATCTGTTCTCCGACGGGAAAACTTTGTTGTAGCTCCGGATATGATTTAGATCTAAGTATACAAAAACGATTTGGTTTGAACAAGCGTACATTGGTGGGGTGTAAACGAAGAACGCAGATGAAAGTTTAAGGGCTTCTAGTTGTTGTGTTGAAGATCAATGTTCAAATTGTTGTGTTGATTGGAATTCGGAAGTTTTAATGGTTTTTATAAAAAAAAAAACCATTTTTACAGAACGAAGATGAAAATGATTTTTATAAAAAAAAAAAAAAACATAGAAGAAGAAAGAGTTGTGGTATGTAGATGGTGGGTAATGGCGCTGGTTGGGGGTATAGATGGCTGGGTGAAGTCAGCAGGGGGGAGGTTGTAAGTTTTATGTACATATATTTTATTTATAACTAGAGATGTCTCCTGCAACTGGAACACGTACACACGTGGGACACCTCACACCACTCCCATATTAAATAATAATCCAAAAGTGGACCCATATATTGGAAACTTTTGAGGGATTAAGAGCATCCACATCCAAATCCAAGGGATCATAGTGAGTGTGCGGTTTTTAAAATGTAAAGAATATAAAAAGTGGTTGTGAGTGGAGGAGAGATAAAATATTACTGTTCATCTGTATACTAGGTTTTTACCCGGGATTGCTTCCCGGGCTCGATAAAATTACTTTAATGAAAATCTATTTATGATTAATATATAGTTAAAATCATACAAAAATAAAATCTTCGCGAAAGAAAAAGAGGTACATGATCAAAGTGCAAATGCGACATGGTTATAATATAAGCATTAAAATGAGCAATGTAAACCTCAAAAGGTTTACATAGTTAGGAAATAGATAATAGATAGTAGATAATAGATAAGTGATGTGAAACTCATTTTTTAGATAACATGGTTAAGAAACGTACAAATGTAAGGTACACATAAGCCATTACGTTATCCTAAAAAGATTCTAGTGTAAGGTTATGTGTCCAAATGGATGGATCGTGATTGATAATAGTGATATATACGCAAATTCCTAGAGGTCACGATCACATCAAGAAAGCCTCATCTTCTAAGATGTTTTCACACATCTTGATTCTAAAGGCTGGCTTAGTCTCAGGCTAAACTTAAGACAAACTCTCGAAAGTTTATTGCAATTAATTAGCGGGCTAAGATTAATAGACATCCATAAAACTTACAGGATTACAACATACCGGGGGTAGTTAAGGTAGTAATTATTTACATAATGTGTTCTAAAACTTTTGACTATAGTAAGTGTTTTGGGTCAATGCAAACTATACCAAACCACCCGTTGATGAAGCAGGTTTGCGTTCTAAACTGTATCCTATCCCCAAATCAAAATCCATTCCCCCGCACACCTCGATTGCCACCTCCCCTTCCTTTTGCTCTTTTCCCACCTGCACAAATATGAAACAAATTGAATGATGATAATGACTTCACCCAGTAAAAAGTGAAAATGCATGCATGCAGTTCGGCCATGTAGATTCGACTTTACATAGGTTGTCCTTATGCGCAGATCATTAGAAAATGGGCAGAATTCTAGATCACTCATAAAATCATAGAAAAATACAATTGAAACT
Source organism: Helianthus tuberosus (assembly GCA_030545235.1). Taxonomy (NCBI): domain Eukaryota; kingdom Viridiplantae; phylum Streptophyta; class Magnoliopsida; order Asterales; family Asteraceae; genus Helianthus; species Helianthus tuberosus. The sequence continues at coordinate 83,819 of JARYGA010043256.1, forward strand.
GTATAAACAATGTACAGATTTTGTTCATTTTCTCGATCGCTGAAAATCATTTCTGTAACCTGTAATGCGGTGATACTGGAATAAGATGAAGCCATACATATTAAAGTACTGAAATGCCGTGATACTGGAATAAAACAAAACCATACCATATTGAAGTATTTTGACAACTACCTAACAAACTATCACCAGTAACCAAGCTGTCAGATAAATATAAATTGTAAGTGGCAACTACATATGTGAAACCAAAAGGTTGTAGATAAACAATAAAATGTGTTAAGTCACATAACATACAAGCTTAATGTTAGGATCTGAGGCTATCATGATTGTGTTTGTTTGTTAGATTTGAACAAATCAAATAGATATGAACAGTTTTAAGTGCAGCGGAAATGAATAACAAACTTTGTAAACACAATCAATAGGAGAAGATAGTTTGATAAACAATTGCTTTTCATAGAGTCGAATGATTTACAATTCAAAAGCAAAAGATTACAGTCAAAGCTTACAAAGTAAACTCCCCCTCAGCCTGATGCCTCAAGGTTGGTTGCACAAGATGAAAGGATTAGACATGAGGAGAAGAACCCGCTCAGTCAATCAAATGTAACAGTACAGGATACTGTTACATTTATAGGCAAACCAAACCACTGGGGTATTTCAGCTGACGTCACCATCAAAGCGACGTCGCCTAACAACCTGTATCTACTGTCCTTTTACAAATACTGCTATACCTACCACTGACTATACATAAAACAGATAATTCACTAAACAGCTGTTCTCTCTTTACATCAGTGCTTTCCTCAAGGTTGATCAGTCCTTGATTGGGCAGAGCTTTGTCATCAGCAGATTGTACCAGCAGTGCTTAGTGTCCAGCAGTCTTCTAAGCTTCATCAGTAGTTATGCAGAACAGCAGCAGTTGTATCCGGTCAGTGGATGCAAGACCATCAGTTGTTATAAATCATTTTCAAGGGGGAAGCTTAATGTAAACCGCTGCTTATTGTGGATCCACTGTTGTGACCAGGTTTTGGCTTTACATTATCTGTTCCTCTGGTAGGGTTCAATCCCAACAATCTCCCCCTGGAACAGATAATGCCAAAAACCTGTCATTATTCTGGATCTTTATTACTCATCAAAAGTTCCCTTGCTTTTCTTTTAAATTCTTCTTCAAATGCTTTGGAGCTTGTATCGTCTTCATCCCGGCACAGTGTAAGTTCAAGGAGATCCTGCAAATCTTGAACACTAAGGCCTTGTGCTTCTTTCCTTGATATATACTTCACCTCTCCATTGGATCTGACCAGAGTCAATACGTCGGTCTTTTGATCAGAGAGCCACTTTAGTACTTTTAAACCCAATGGATTTCTTGGGAGAGATTTATTTGATGATGAGCTTTGAGATATTGGCCTTGAGAAGACTTGCAGACATTCTTTTGAAAGCCATTTCTATGACATCATTTGCTGCAGCTATATCTTCTGCAGTTTCTCTTTCAATCAGCTCCTGCCTTTCAATGTCTGTTGAAGTGTTTGGTGATGCAGGTTTGGTTAACATCCTTTTAAAAAGGTTTTGAAGTTTTTCTGAGTTTTCTTCTTTTAGACCCATTTTCATGATGGATTCTGTGAAGTACTCAACCTCCTTTTCTTTCACCTCTTCACTGGTCAACTGTTCTTTTTCTTCTTGATTTGTCACAAAAGTAGACCGGAACAGTGTATTGAGGTTTTCTATCTGCTGTTCAAGCTTCATTCTTTGTTCATGCTTCTTTGAGGTGCTTGATACAGTTATCTTTCTTTTCTTCAGCCTTTCATAGGCTTCATCAGTCTGCTGTTTTGACCATTTTGATATGGCTTCAGCAGTATCCAATTTTGCATCCACCAGCTCCTTTTTCTTTCTCTTATACTCAGGAGTTAGGTCAGCAATGAGCCTTTTGTATTTGCTCCAGTTTGGAGCATTCTTCTTCTTTGTAGGATCATTCTGGATTTTCTCAATCCTTTCGGCCTCATGCTTTAGAGCGATTATTGGCCATTCTTCGAACTGTTGTTCTTCAGCAGGATATAATTTCTCTTTCATGATGTAGGCTAGATATTGTTTTCGTAACTTTTTCCTTTGATCAGCCTTTTCTTTGTTTAGGTCTTGTGCAAACTCTTCTATCTGCTTTACTTTTGTGAAGTAGAACTCCAGTCTTTTAGCAATGCCATCTTCGCTTAAACGTTCACGTTCACTCTCAACTTTAGCTCTTAGTTTAGCTTGCCTTTCCTTGACTTTGAGGTAATCATCCATATCATCTGGTGGCATGTAGCCTATGAGTGAGGAGAATCTTCTTTTTGAAGGATCTTCTTCTGTATAGAATTGCCTCATCTCATTTTTGATAGCTTCAAGTTCCAGTGGATGTTGTGCAGCATTAGGATCATGTATACCCTCATCGGCAGAGATTGGCTTTCTTTTTCTGTTGAAGAGCTTTGGTTGTGATGTAGAGAATGTGAGAGCAGTAGTGGATGATTGACTAACAGTTGTTGAAACAACTGGTGTCTGAACATCCGTTGTCATTACAACTGCTGATATGTCAGCAGTTGTCTTCTGCTTTTGAGCAGGGGATGGAAGTGGTGAGGTAGTTTTTGATGGTGGTGATGGTGGTGGTGAATCATCATCTGATATGAGATTCCTTCTCCTTTTTAATGAAGAAGGGGCAGATGATGTTTTGGGTGAATCAGTGGTTTGAATCATGGGGAGTGTCTGACAAACAACTGTTGAAACAACTGGTGCTTCAACCACTGCTGTCATTACAATAGATGTTGTAACATCTGTTGTCTTCTGTTTTATGACAGGAGGCAGTGGTGATGGTGTGATTGTAGATGATGGTGGTAGAGCAGTAGTTGCAGTGGTGTGTGGTAGAGTGGTGTGTGTTGAAGATGTGTGTGTTGATGACATGGCAGCTGTTTGGCTACTGACAGCAGTTTTTGTAACTACTGCTGTATCAGCTATTTGACTAACAGGTTTTGATACCTGCTTTTCTTTTTCTTTTTCTTTTTCTTTTTCTTTTTCAGGCTCAATATAAAGGCCATGTTCTATTCCTATCTTATTCATTTGTCTCAACAGCTTGATATTCTCCCCCTTTTTGGCATTATCTGAAGGAGGGTTATCAAGAAAGTATAGGGAAGAAGGAACTTTGCCAGAGACACTTTGAATGCTAGCCTTTATAGCCTTGATATCTGCTTGAGTATCTTTGAACCTTGATTCCACCATGTTGGTCAGCATTTGTACATGAGTAGCATGGTTTTGATCAGCCATTTGTTGCTGTTTTTCAAGCATGGATTGAAAGATATTCCAGAGCTCATTTGCAGCAACTGCATGTTGTGCAGATGCTTGAGTAGGAACAGATGCTTGTGGTGGGGCAGCAGTAGACTGTGCTTTTTGAGCTTTTAAAATCTCTTGCACCATCTCCTTTATTTCAGCAACTGATTCTTCAAGTTTGTCAACTCTGTTCGTCAATTCCTGATATTTTGAATCATCACCTACTTTAGTAGGATCATCTGAATCCCCACCAGCAGTGGTTATATCAATGTGTGACTTAGGAACAGAGTCCCAAAAATCACCCATTGATGCCCCTTGTTCTTGGTACTGGGGACTTCTTTCTTCAGCACTCGATAAACCTTTGATGGTACCAGTGGTTAGATCCAACTCACTGGTGGTTACCGAAGTTGCCATGGAAGAAATTGCCTTCAAGGGAGTCTTACTTATGAAAAAACTGTCCAAATGAAGATCTGTTGATCCACCAGTTGTAGTTGCTGCTCCACTTGAACTACCACCAAGAGTTACTTGTAACTCAGGGGGTGTAACCTCCTCAATTGTTGCTGGGATAGCAGAAGTAGTAGCATCACACCCAGTCTCTTGTGGGGGTATACTCTCAGTGATAGGTGATAGAGAGGAACTGGTTTGTGTCTGAGCTATAGCAGCTGCATGCAACAAGGGTAGCATGGATTGTGGCATTATGATTGGTGAGGGTATAGGTGTTGAAAGAGACATGTCCTTGGGATCAGGACTGTGGAAGATAGAGCCAAGTGGATCTGGAGCTTCATAATTTGGTGTCCCTGTGATTACAACCTGATCCTTTTGTGAGGATGCAGGAGGAGTTTCAGGCATGGGTTGAGATCTTTCTTCCAACTGCTGTGAGGAAGTAACAGCAGTGGTTTGTGGTGACTTTTGTGTTGTCACAGGCATTTCCTCTGGGATCTCATCTTCCAGAGTTGCCTTTGTTTTGGGTTTGGTGGGTTTTCTGGATGTTTTTCTTTTGGTCTTTTTGGTGATATCAGGTGTGGGTTTCAAAGCAGTGGTTGTGTTGCTTTGATCACCTGGAGCAGTGGGCTCAGCAGCTGATACCTGAGGAGCAGTTGTAACCGCTAAAATCTGCTCAGGTACCCCTGCTTTTGTTTTTATTGGTGCCAACATTCTAGTGAATGTTTCAGGTGTCAAGCTTTTTATTTGAAAATGGACACCTTGTTTAAGCAAATTTTCATTTTTCTTATCAAATTTTTGTATAAAATAATAACTCAAAAATCTTGGAAACAACAAAAATGCTTTACTTTCAACGTTTTTCACCATGTCATTGAAAATCTCCTGCGAGTAGTTGTAGTCTTTATTATTCAAAATAGCGTAACCCAGGCATTGAATTTTTAATGGTATTTCGTTAAAAGATGTTGTTTTATTCGAAGCACACATCAGAAGTGTGTGAAACAAAAATCTGGATGCAGATGGAAAATAACCCTTTTGTAGGGTATCTACCTTTGACTGTTCTGCATAGCCCCTTTTCAGAAAATCAGCTTTTAACTCGTTTTTGTCAAAAGAAGCTTTACCTTTCTGATCATCGAGTTTGAAGATTTCTGATAATGATTGCGGAGTGATTTGAAGCGCAGTACCCTGTATCGAGGAGTTAATGGCTACTACTTTATCATCTTGTTTTTCAAGCGTAGCATTTTTCCAGAACTCTCTCTGGGTTTGCAGATATATGGGGGCGTCTACTGTCAACAAAGTTTTGTACTTTGATGTAGATATGGTGTCGAGAATGGAATCTAAGGTATGATTGTTTGTGGGTTTTGTGAGTAAACCCAAATAGTTGTGAGATTGTTTGTATGGTATCTCATTGGATTCTTCGGCCGTTTGAGCGACTTCATTTGAAGGTGGTGGTGATTTAGGTTTTGATTTTGATTTTGACTTTGATTTTGTCATTTTTGCGGAGAAGAACGAAGAAGGATTTTGGAGATTTTGAGAAGAAGGGTTGGAAACTGCTATGAGAAGAGAATTTTGGAATTCAATTCGACAGTGTAAAACCCTGTTTGGGGTTTAGGGCAGGGTTTTAGCTGCGGAAAAAATGATCGCTGATGTGGCAGCGGTTATTATGATCTGAAGGCTAAAGACTGACCACGTGTCAAACACTGATGAAATGGATGAAGGATGGAAAACAGTTGTTTTAAGGGCCACTGACGTATCAAGCATCAGTGGTTACAACGGTAAAAATTGTGGCCAGTGGATGATTTTTACTATCAGTGGATAGCATATCAGTGGATAGGACACTGATTTTGAACATCAGTGCTTGTCAAGAAAATGAGGGATCAGTGGTTAACTTTCAGCAGTGAACAGTGTTTAGAGATCAGACGTTGGAACAAAACAGTGGTTAGGGTAAATGGTACAGATCTGAAGGACAAGTATTCCAGCAACAATTTTGAGAATTTTCATTCAAGGTTTTGCCACATGTCAATTTTGAAAGACAGTGGTTTAGTACCCCAGATGATGAAAACTTTTTGCTAAGGCAACTCATTTTGGTTTAATACTCAATTAAAACATGAGTACCCTAGTAATTCAATAAGCCCACCAGTCTTTATATGGAGCAGGAATTAATTATAACAGTCCTTAGCATGATAAGCTGTTATAACCACACCACCCTTTCAGAGTTGGACCATTAAACAAATCGTTGACACTATTAATCTTCTGTTGACTTACCAAACAAATCTACAGACACAATTCAACATCAACATAATCTAAATATTACTGAAACAATAAATAATAAGTAAAAATAAAACACAACAAAGATTCATAAAATTATATTTAATCATTTATTCAGGACCTTGAAACTAAAAGTCCAATAATTACATGACATACTGAACAATATTCAAGTTCTAATCTAAGAATAACAACAAGAACTAATAAACTTTAGTTTCCACTACATCTGTTGCTGAACCTCTTGATGTATGTCCTTCAGCATCGCCATAAACTGCACGTCTCTATCACCACACTCCATATTACTGACAACACAAATAAGAATAAGAAACTAATCTAAAATTCAAACGTGTCTTTTTCATTTTTATTGCACATCTGAGTTTTCACGAGCTTTGGATGAATGTGTACTTTCTTTAAAAGAAGAAAATCTTCCTGGAGCAAGAAAACGTGACTTTGGATTTAACGGAAATCAAAAAAAAATGGCACATGTAACTTTAAAGTTGCATCTCTGCCATCAAAAAAGGTAACACATGCAACTTTTCACGATGTTGCAACAATGATATTGCAGCATCGATATTGAAAGGTTGATGTGGGATGCGAATTTACATTGAACTAACGATGTTGGAACAATGATACAGGAACGATAACATGTAAACATTATCAACAAACATTCGAACAAAGAAGTGTAATGGGAAATTAGCTGCTAAATCACAAGAAAGATGCATTTGAGAGAGAAAGATACGGTAACATATATGAGCGAGCGAGATTTGAATGTGAAACCAGATAATTGTATCTTATTTATAGAATAATAAAAATATATATGGTTTGAAATTTGAATTTCAAAATTACTAATATTAATTAGTAATTACTGATTTGATTTGAAAGCAATTGTTATGATGTTTTTTGGGAACTGAAATATGCAAAGTACGAAAAAAAAAAGAGAGCGTCAATTTTAAATTACCTTTTACATATTTTTTATTTCCAAATTTCAAAATTACTGAGAGATAATAACCGTCAGTTTGAAATTCTAGTTTTGCATATTTAAAAAGTCCAAAGCTCAAGAAATTACAATTAATTATTATTGATTAGATTTGCAACAAATAGTCAAAAAGTATTTTTTTTTTATTTTTTAATTTAACATTAAGGATAAAAATATATATGGTTTGAATTTTGAGTTTCAAAATTACTGATATTATTAGTAATTACTGATTTGATTTGACCGCAATTGTGATGATGTTTATTGGGAACTGACGTTTATTGGGAACTGAAAGTTAAGTAGTGTATATCTTTATATCCCTCCTTATTAAAGTAAATAAATATTACTAATCATATGCAAAGTAGGGGAAAAAAAAGAGAGAACGTCAATTCTAAATTACCACCTTGCATAAATTTAATTTGAAATTCATATTTTGCATATTTTAAAAGTCCAAAGCTGAAGAAATTACCATTAATTATTGATTTGATTTGCAACAAATACCCATCAAGTATATTTTTTTTAATTTAACATTAAATTTCATCAGGAAAACAATATTGGAGGAACTCTTATCTCATTGCAATGTAACGATTAGGTAAAATGGTAATTTCATTTTAATTCTAGTTTTTATTTGATAATTTCAATATATGACTAATTAACACCATGGATGGTAAATATCAATGGATGTCAAGAATAAAAAAGTGACAAGTGGCTATTTTTTCCTGTCAGTAGATACCGAACGTCAATTGTCATTATGACTTTTCTGTAATTACTGATATTATCAAGAATTACTGATGATGATTTGAAAGCAACTGTCATTGTCATGATGACTTTTCTAATTTTTAAACCGTGAGTTTGAAATTCACATTTTGCATGTTTTAAATGTCCAAAGCTCAAGAAATTAGCATTAATTACTGATTTGATTTCCAACAAATAGTTATAAAGAATTTTTTAAATTGTATGATCAAAACAATGTTGGAGGAAATCTTACCTCATTGGTATGTAAAGATGAGGTAAAATGGTAATTTCATTGTTATTCTAGTTTTTATTTGATAATTTCAATCTATCACTAATTAACACCATCAATAACAAAAAAGTGAGCAGTGGCTGTTTTTTAGGGAAACAACTGATGGTCAATATCAATAGATGCCAACAATAAAAAAAGTGAGCAGTGGCTATTTTTCCTATCAGTGGATACCCAACAGTTTTTTAAACACTGATGTTTGGTCAGTCAATGGTCAACAGATTTTGAAGAAACATATGTTTCGCCTTAAACAGAATTTTGCCCATAAACAGAAGTTTGACCATAAACAGGTGTTTGCACATAAAGAGATGTTTAAAACCACTGTTGGGTCAAACAAATTTCACAACAGGACCAATACTCAAATAGATGTTGACCTTAAACTGATGTTTGGTTTAGAGCCAAACATCTGTTAAAGCCCAAACATCTGTTTAACCCTGAACAGGGGTTTCCATTAACTATTGACCAAATTGCAAACAAATGTTAAAACCACTGTTTGTTATTGTACTTCTTTACAAAATTACATAAAATTCAAGAAAACGAAACAAACACTTAAAGAACTATAATTTAACACATAATCTAATCGGGCAAAGCAATCTATTATCTAAGAATTCACTGATTCTTACAACATGAAACAAACTCATAATGAAATACTAAAGTTATATAAGAACCACTGATAATTAAATACTAAATTTGAATCCGTTGTAGATGCTGAACCACTGCTGATACTAAACAGTCATTTTCCTTTGATTAATCAAACTCCAGGTACATAAAGTGCAAACAATCGTTTTCCTGAACAGATGTTCTAGTTAATAACATCTACTGTTCAACCTAACAGGGGTTTCCATTAACTATTGACCAAATTGCAAACAGATGTTAAAGCCACTGTTTGTTATTGTACTTCTTTACAAAATTACATAGAATTCAAGAAAACGAAACAATCACTTAAAGAACTATAATTTAACACATAATCTAATCCGGCAAAGCAATCTATTATCTGAGAATTCAAGGATTCTTACAACATGAAACAAACTCATAATGAAATACTAAAGTTACACAAGAACCACTGATAATTAAATACTAAATTTGAATCCGTTGTAGATGCTGAACCACTGCTGATACTAAACAGTCGTTTTCCTTTGATTAATCAAACTCTAGGTACATAAAGTGGTTGTCTTTAACAGGACTTTGTCTTCAACAGTGGATAGGCCTCACCAGTCTTTGTTCATAAAGAGCTCCTTTAAAACAAACTTTATGCTTCTTTTAATACAAAAAAGGTAGGAAACACCATTACTCTAGACTCTCTAGTAACATAAAATCTTATCTTACAACAATAGCAGATCCTTTCCTGCGTTTAGTAGGAACTACTGTGGGTTCTCCATCATTATCTTCTGCACAAGTGAATTATAATCATCATCATCAGTTAGACATAAGCAAGTAAACTATAAATTTAATAATCTTTCTTTGTGTTTAATTAAACTTTATGCTTCTTTGAATACAAACCTATAATAACCCGCAGCAGATTGTATGAATTTCAAACAACTGTGATTAGACTGAAATATAAACCGAGAATTAGAGTATATCACTTCAAAATAAAAAAACTCAAAATTGAAAATCAGAGTAGCAAAAAACACATACTTTAAACGATGTTGGAACAATAATACTGGAAACAACCGTGGAACAATCATCATCATTATATGAGAATACCCTTAATTTATGGAACCTGTAGAATGAAATGCTCCACTGTTGGGTTATTAACTTTCAACCTCACTTTCCCTAAATTTATCAATTCTAATTTTCAACAGGATGTAATACAATTATTACCTTAATTAAGATATCTTCAACTGCAAACCAATAGCAAACAACATCAAACAACAATAGCAAACAACATCAGACAATAATAGCAAACAACATCAAACAATAATAGCAAACACCTGATGTTGAATCCACTGTAGATGCTGAACCACTGCTGTTACAAACAGATAATACCAATGAAACTCTAATTTCAGAAAGAATAATGGCTGAACATACTCAAACATCAATAATCAACAGATGTTATACTCATATCATCACCATCTAGAAAAAAACGCTAATTTCAAAACATATTCAAACATACCAGCTTATGGTAGAAATCTATCCGCAGCTAAGCGGATTTCAACTTTGATGACAACAACCCTAACAATGGTTACATGAAAAGACACAAAAAACAAAGGATTAGTATAAATAACAGGAAATCATGAAAGTATTTCAACTAAAAAAAAGAAGAACAAACCTTTTGATTAAGTAATCGATGAACAAAAGATGATTTTATGGTGGCGTCTGGAAGAAGATTAAGGTTTGTGAAATTTGAATTTGAATCGCCTGAATATAGAGAGAGAAAGAACCCTAGGCGTTTGTAAAGAAAGATCAGAAGTGAGAAGAGAGGTTATATAAGGAAAAGAGGATGGCACTGTTGGGCGGGAAAAGAGAACTGAGGATGCCCTAATCAAGTGACACGTGGCCCAAATAACTTTCATTTATTATATATAATAGATTTGGGGGGACACTGTTCACCCACTATAATTTTTTAATATATATTGAAAGTGGTTGCGAGTGAAGGAGAGAGAAAAATGTAATATAAATTGAAAATGAGAGAGAAAAAGTATTTGTTTTTAGTGGAAATATATTGATATAGGAGTTGTTTTTTTAGTGGAATGTATGTATATTTTTAGTGGATTGGATGTGAATGCTCTAAAAGATGGGACTCTGTATATAACCTTTTTATCCTTCTTAAATTTAACTAGGTGTATACCTCCATGCGCGTTGCGCACGGGACCGCTGAGAAGAACAAAAAAGAAAATGTATAAAAAAACACTAAAAGATAACCGAAAGAAAATCAACAAAAAAATTTATGGCAATGATATTATTTGTATGAAACCTGTGGTCAGAGATGAGCAAATGGTACTGGGTGTCGAACCGAATTTCCCGAACCGAAAGATCATAAGTACCAATTCGGTACCAACTTTTGGCGTTCTTGGTACCGGTTTTTACCTTCATATACCAGTACTGTGACCGGTATTTTCGGTATCAGTACCGACTCGGTATCGGTTGGCACCGAGCTCATCCCTACCCCTGACACTAAAAAAAAATCATTAAAAGTTGAAGAAAATCAACAAAAAAAACGTTGTACGATACCATTGTCCGTGCAGTACCCGTGATCAGGGATGAGCAAATGGTACCGGGTAGCAGCACCGAATTTCCCGAACTAAAAGATTCAATATCAACTCGGTACCGACTTTTGGCGTTTTCTGTACAAACTGCTACCGGTTTTTACCTTCATATACCGATACCGAACAGGATCACCGCCCAATTTACCCAATCACACAACACAAAACCTTATATGACATGTACAATTATACATTTATACATGTACAAATTCTAAGCCTTATGTCAAAGTACAAAAAAAAAAACATAAGAACTTACAATAAAGAATAGCATGTAAAACTTTTAATGCATAGCTTACAACAACTATAAACATAACAATGTTACAAATTGATAATATATATTTTTTTTTACAAACTAGTCCCTAAACATAATTATTTTACACAATAGTCCCTGAATAGATGAAATGACAATAATACCCTCATATGCAAGGCACATGACCAGATTTAACAAAAAAATCTAACCGGGTTTAGCTTAAAGGACATAATGTGAAAGATTTTGGAACATTAAGTACAAAACTTGTCAACTTTTGTGTTAAAGGACATCGCCTGTAATTTGGTGTAAACATAAAGGACAAAACTTCTAATTTACTCTTTAAATATAATAGTAGTGATTGAGTCTATGTATTCTACAATTATTGTCGGTATGTTGGGGTTTTGTATACATTATTTGTTACTACACTGTGAGTAGTAGCATGACCACAAGTCAGGATTGACAGTACCGTGGGTGGTAATTGGGTAGATATAAACATTGTAATCCCTCTTAATACTGTAAAGATATCAAATCTTGTTTTGATTAAACCGGGATGCACTCGCCAGTATTTCTTGTTGATAAAACTTTTTAAAACGCGTATCAGGTAACAAAATGTGAAAGCCAAATAGAAGCCAGCTGGAGAGCACTGAATGCTTGGAAAAGTGGCTATAAAAGTTACCTAAACAAGAAATAAGTTTTATTTCAATAAAATAGGGTTTATCCCTATAAACATATTATAATTGAAACTTTGGTTTTTCCCATGTATTTATTATTTATAAAAATTATGGTGTTACTCTGATAAACTATTTCCTAACTACGGATCTGATGGTAATTTCCCCTGCCAAATTAATAAACACCGATATCACCATCTGGATCTCACGGCACCCGCTCCTGGGGTAGGAGTCGGGGGCTGCGACAGAGAGTGGTATCAGAGCTACAACCACTGATTTAAGCCACATAAGTGGTCTGCTGACACCAAAATTTATCAATTATGTTAGGAAATAATCTATGTGATTATGTGCATATATTTATATTATTATTTTGTGTTATTTGACAATCTGTTAGTTTACAGTATGAGTGAGCAAGGTACGTCTGACGCCCACCGTCATCTAGATAGTTCTCCCAAAAGTGAAGGAACTTCATCACAGCCTACTCCTTCGGGGTATTTTGCTGACACTGAAGAAGGAATCTTCATATTTAAGGCGCAATCCAAGGAACCATTCCCTTTGAAAAAGAGAGGATGGTTTAGTAGGGGAGCACACGAGAGGATAAAGCGAATGTGAAAGTTACAACAACAAAGAGCGTTAGCAGCAGCCAATAGGGAAGTAAATGCCCAAGCACAAGAAGCAGTTAATAGACATTTGCCAAACTTTCATATACTAGCCACCACTGCAGCAGATCCAAACCTTGACTAGATAATTGCACCACAACCATTGCCTTTATTTCCGACCCAACCAGTGGAGATAGAACCTAACCCAGGAAACCAATTTCCCACACCAGCATTTGACCCTGCACCTAATCCTCTAGCGTATGATCCATGGGAAGATGACCATAGGGATTATAGGGAGCTTTATCCACAGGAAGAACCAATACCAAATCCCATAGCACAATATACCAACCTTAATCCTTTAGATCCATATCGGGATAACGATTAGTATGTTCAGGAAATATTAAACAACCCGTACCCATATGGAGAACCGATACCTCAGTACCCTAACCCAGAACCCGCACCACGACCACCCATGAGTGACGAGAATGTGCAGGAACTCCGCACATATGGTGAGGAATTGATAGAAGGAGGAGAGAGGATGAGACATATAGGAGAAAAGCTCATGTGAAAATACGACGAGCAAGAAATGCAGTTTTGGAGAAATAGCCCATATGTATATATATATATATATACATATACGTATATATATATATATGTGTATATAAATATATAAGTATATATATATATATAGGGAGAGGATCATGAGAAAACTAACTAAAAAAACTAAAAAAAAAAAGCTAAAAAACATACCAATTTTTTTTACAAGTGCAATACAACAAAAAAAAAAAAAAAAAAAAAAAAACCATACCGTAATAGTGCACATATGCAATACAACAAAAAAAATTATTTTTTTTTTTGAAATTTTTTTTCCAGGTATAAAAACCTGCGATTTTTTTATAGAAATTAAAAAAAAATTGGTATGTTTTTTGGGCTTTTTTAGTTAGTTTTTTGGTTTTCTCATTTAAACTAGTTTTCTCATGATCCATCCTATATAGGGGATGGATCATGAGAAAACTAGTTTAAATGAGAAAATCAAAAAACTAATTAAAAAGCCTAAAAAACAGACCAATTATTTTTAGATTTTAATAAAAAAATCGCTACTTTTTATGTATAGAAAAAAAATTTCAAAAAAAAAATATTTTCGTTGTATTACACATGTGCACTATTACGGATATAGTGCACATGTGTAATACAACGAAAAAAGAATTATTTTTTTTTGAAATTTTATTTCCAAGCATAAAAACTAGCGATTTTTTTATTAAAAATTATAAAAAAAAATTTGTATGTATTTTAGGTTTTTTTAGTTAGTTTTCTAGTTTTCTCATTTAGATGTAGTTTTCTCATAATCCTTTTCCTATATATATATATATACACATAGGGGGCCGCTAGAATGAGAACCACCCCGAGTTATGAGAACCGCGAGAACCACACCATCCGGGTCGCCGTTGACCAAGATTTTTTTTTACAACTAGATGTGTGTATTATAAACACATTCGTAAAAAAAAAAAATTTAAACGGCGCGGCCAAGGGGGTAGTTTTTTAAACCACAAGTTTGGTGTTTTTATTTTTTTTTGTTTTTTTTTTTTTACACCAAACTTGTGGTGTAAAAAACTACCCCCTCGGCCGCGCCGTTTAAATTTTTTTTTTTACGAATGTGTTTATAATACACACATCTAGTTGTAAAAAAAAATCTTGGTCAACGGCGACCCGGATGGTGTGGTTCTCGCGGTTCTCATAACTCGGGGTGGTTCTCATTTTAGCGGTCCCCTACATACATATATATATATATATATATATATGTATATATCTTCTTATATAATAAAGCAAAAGTTTCTAAGTCCCATGTGTCAAAATTCTAGTCAGTCTATGTGTAATTTTGTGAGATTTTTCAATTTTTATGTATTATTGAAAACAAAAATAACTTCATCTCTCAAAGACAAAACCAAACTCAAAACTTTTGGAACCCGTGTAACATCTTTCTCTCTCCTCTGCGTAAAAGACTGTTCAAAACCTAAAGTCAAAAACTTCTCTTTCTCTCTTCCTGCAGGTTTACACCAGAAGCCTATGCGTTTGCAGGTTTCCTCAAACAACTTATCTCATTCAAAATTCAAATTCGTTGTCATCAAACCAAATCTGCAAAACAAATTCCAAAACCCAGAGAAAAAGAGAGAGAAGAGACGAGACGACCCCTATTTCATCTTTTCAAAAACCCTAAACCCAATCTAAAAAGGAAGACCATGCTAGCTTGATGGGAGTTTGTTTGTAAGGTTTGTTGTATTTGTTTTTGCTAGATTGAGGATCTTGAATCGTCGACTGTGATTGTGGATTCTGATTCACAAAAGGTATTAACCATTATTTTGATTAACAGCATTTCGAATCTTGTGTTCTCGTTTATATATATTCATGTTCTTATTGTTTGTCTGTTAATTTCTTCTTAAACAACTGATCGTGTTTTTGATTTATCATTCATTCGTATGTTCATCACTTAGGGTTTCAAAGGCCCTAAAATTTTGAAATTACAACTCTTGCAAGGGAATCGATTTTGTTTTTCTATCTAGAAGAATCATTATATAAGAATCAATATATATTGCAAGATTATAGATAGAAACTTATTGATTTGGGAGTTCAAACCATGGGCAATCATTCAGATTGATCAAATTTGGAGAAACTTCATTGTAATATTACTAAAAAGATTATTGTTGTCATTTTAATGGAATAAGAGAATTTTCAGCCGTGAATGTAACACCCCGTGTTTTCACAAGTGAAAGTCAAAGTCAAGGTCAAAGTCAACGACCGATTTCGCGCAACTTGACTCGTAGAAACTTCTTGTTTTTATTTATATTACGTGGAGTAAGTGTTGTTAATTGCAATAATCGATGTGTGTTAATCGTAATTCAATCGACCTACGACTGTGAACTATAGGAAGTAACAATGCGATTAAGTTAATCAACTAACAATCAAGTTATGCTAATCGAATCGACATCGAATCGCGACTCGAACTATGTATTTTACTTGTTGCTTATACGTGTGTGTGTACCTTACGTGTTACCTGTGCATGTTTATTTATATTGTGTTGTGGTAATCAAACGAACTCAATCGAAACTCGAATGCTATCGAACTCGAACTAGAATCACAATCGAACTATAATAGATGGTGGAGAATAGATTACGCGAGATACGAAGTAGTTGGGACTAAAAGTAATTTGACTAGAAAACCCTGTCGAATCGCTCACAATCGGAACCGAAACGTCAAAGATCGTCGCACCAAACACACCACCCAGGCGCCAATCCGCACGGACAGACCATCCGCACGGATTGCCCAGGGAGAAGTGTTAAGTGCATCCGACCAGGATTGCTATCCGCACGGATAACCATCCGGGCGATGTGCAATCCGCACGGATGACACTTTCTTCTTTTGCCATCCTATAAATACCCCTGTCATTGTCATTCTTTCCACTTTTGGAAACCCTTGTTCAACCAGCACGCTCAACTCGCCTTTTCTCAGATTTCTCTCGATTCCGGTAAGATCTCGCCCTAAATCTTGTACTTTCTTGATCTATACGCACTTCTACACCTTTCTATCTTTTAAATATTAACTTTTAACCGTGAAATCATCAAGATTTGAGGTATTCTAGGATGACGTCATCATGAAGTTCCCATGAACTTCAAGTCTGACCTCATTCCACCAAGAATAACTCGGATCTGAACGGTTTCCACAAGATTTCACCAACAACTTCACATAAATCTGAACTTTTCAAAGGATAAAAAAATTTAAAGAAATAAACACAAGTTTTCTCCTTCTTTTACACTCAAAACGATAAGAATCAGACTAGTTCTAGTCTTCTAATCAATGTTAGTGATGCACTAGTCCTAGATCCGGATTCTACCCGCGAGACACCTGATTTCGGGTTAGACCAGAATGATCATTCTGAGCCGCCGACCGGCCAAGCCGGGGTGATTCCTCGCCGGCTAAGTCATGCGGGTAAGAATACAATTCCGATTGGTTGACACGTAATCAGAACGTCTCGATAGAACGACAAAAGCGACCAAGGGTAGACGAATGGAACAACCAGAACGAGATACTGTCCGGACGAACTGATGTCCGCACGGACAGGATATCCGGACGGACTGATGTCCGCACGGACATGTTATCCGGACGGGTTGTCATCCGGACGGGTTGTCATCCGGACGGACTACACTTGGGACCCATATTCAAACAAGGTTTGAGTATCGACGAATGAATAATCCGCACGGACGACCCTCTGAATGGATTACTCTTCGGATCATGAGATACTAAGACCTTAAACAATTTCCAACATGTTCATCCGACCGGACTACCATCCGGACGGATTGTCGTTTTCCGCACGGACTACCATCCGGACGGATTTCACCAATTTCACCAAGTGACTCACCATAAAGGTCGTTGTCCGCACGGACTACCATCCGGACGGATTGTCGTCCGCACGACCGACTTGAAGGGTAGAGATACTTAAATGTTTTCTAAATACTACAACGAAAACTTCAAAGGGCAAGCCATCATACACAAACACATCCTTAGCATAGGAAGAAACAATCCACTCGAATAGTTATCCGCACGGACAAACTGTCCGCACGGATGACTAACCGAGCGGATTACCCTTCACACGGATCACTGTTCGCACGGATGACCATCCGCACGACCAGCTCTCCTACCCACCCTCACCCTGTATTGTTTTACGCGCCACTTATCGCTACGCTATCGAATCTATTCAGGCTAACCGTACTCGCTAAAAGCGCTCCCTTCAATCCATTAATCGCTGTGAGTATACTCGATCCCTTTTTGCTTTTAGCACTTTTGGGTGTTACATACGTTACGAATATTCAAACTACAACTATCACACTACTCAAACTATTTGAACACAAACCGTTAATGCATGTTATACGTGGCTTATGAATGCTTGTTTGTTATGTTTACACATGGAATGCTGTCTACCTGCCTTAGCAACGATAGTACTATAGTTTGGACTCAGCACCCGTTTACACAGGGGTTGTTAAGGATCTTTTACTTGCATGGATTACGGTGGTAGTCATGTATTGCGAACTGCCTCGGGCAGTCAACCCGTAGTCATTGGTATCGATGGATCTATGTCGGTAACTAACGTGCTTCATTTCACTGTGTGTACGTCCTGGTTATGCGTAAACGAATTCGAACTCTATATGCTATTATCAAACTTGTATGCTCACCTTTACATTATATGTATTGACTTTATTTTAACGTATGTGACAGGTGCTTAGGAAGTTTACATGTCTAGCATGCTGTGAACTTGAGGCTAGGAAAGGTCTAGGATGCTCTCTGTGCCGTGATGAAATTGAAGCTAGGAACGAAGGTCCTAGAAACCAATAAATAAACTATTTTGTTTGAATCTGAGTTGTCGGAACAAGAATATTTGCCTATATGTTATCTGTAATAATTTGTTTACTATTTGAGACATGGTATGGGACATGTTAATTTAAATTGAATGGTAATGATAGTTGTTATGGAAACTTCTGGACAATCTGTTTCGCTCAGTGCCATGCCCCGATGATTCCGCCATCGGTTGGGGTGTGACAGATTGGTATCAGAGCCATAACTATAGGGAATTAGGCAAGACTCGACCTAGTCCGGGTCAAAGTCTTAGATACCAAGACGAAAGTTAAGAACCAGCAGCTCGACTTGTGCATAACCAGTAGGGGCTATGTACGAGCTTACTTCTCGTTATTCTCGCTTATTCTACGCTATCACCACACTCGGATTTCAACTAGGAGTTAGCAATAAGGTCGAGAATAGGTGTGAAAACCGCAAACTCTCGACTAAAGTTGCCTACTCAACTCGCATTTTAACTACAAGCGAGGAGAATTATACCAAACTAGGGGTGAAACCCACATTTTGATGAATAATCTCCTCTATTTTATTAAAGCTCAGGAACAAAAGTTGTTAAGCCAGGGGTGAAACCCGAACCTTGATAGCTATTCCTGACTCATTTTGGTTTTACAAAACTCTCACCAAAGTCTCGATGGACTCCAACGACCTAAAGTCACAATAAGACTAACGGGATGCGTGCCAAGTGCCCAAGAATCGAGGCAAAGGCACAGTCCTGAAGGTTAAATGTGCACAATAGGTCCTTGTGAACAGTCGAACCGCTTTGGCTAGTCGAAGTCTACTAGCCGCAGACAATCTATTTCTCAAATTTCATGTGTTTCGATTTTGAGTCCGCAACTGCTGACTCTGATGTTTCGCCGATTTTATGTGCTTATTTATGTGCTTTCCTGTTTATGTGTTTAAACTTTGGGATTTACTCGATTTTTGCTTTTACTTCGATCGACAAACACGACTCACACTGCATCTTGTGATTTTGTGCTTATTTTGACTCCAAACGATTGCGTAACGACACGTTCGACGTACGAGATCCGTGAACGTACGTGACCGAACACACAAGAACGTACTATAATCAGTGATTCTAGTGACAGAATTGAAATCGTATAAGAACCGTGAATCAGCTTGCCATTTTCCCTCTCTAGCTTCTTTCTCCAGACCTAGGTTTCTGTTTTCTAACTGCCTCTAGTGACTAGATGCGTATGTGTTTCCTTGTTTCTTTGCTCTACATGCTTAGAAAATTGTGTGATTATGTGCTCTACGTGATTACGTAATTTGTTCTCT
Organism: Helianthus tuberosus; assembly: GCA_030545235.1. Classification (NCBI taxonomy): domain Eukaryota; kingdom Viridiplantae; phylum Streptophyta; class Magnoliopsida; order Asterales; family Asteraceae; genus Helianthus; species Helianthus tuberosus. The sequence goes on from JARYGA010043256.1 coordinate 103,187, forward strand.
AAGTGTTTATGTGGTTACGTGATTAAGTGGTTCTGTGACTTGCGTAGTTATAAGTCTATGTGTTTACACGGTACGTGTTACTGAGCTTTAGTACTAGTAGACGTGTGAGGTGAGATTCGAATACAATGTGTTGAGTTCCGTGACGATGTCTGTTGCAGACCATGTCGTCTGGATCCCGTCATGCACTCTCTCGTCAGAAAAAGAGGGACAAACGCCTTGCTTCCATCATCGCAAAAAGTGTAGCAAAGGCCGTGAGTGATGTTTACGAGAATGCCAGCAAATCATCCGAGGAATCGAGAACCGAAGCTCCCAAAGCTAACGCAAGGCCCTTCAGTTTCAAGCAATTCAAGTCGTGTGGGCCAAAAGAATTCACTGGCGAAGGAGGTCCCACTGCACTATTTCACTGGTTTGATTCCATTGAGGTTACTCTGCGACAGAGTGGTTGCCCTAATGACCTTCGAACTCTGAATGCTACCGGCGTCTTCCAGTCCCGTGCACTAGACTGGTGGACGGCCGAGAGGAACAAGCGAGGGAATGATGCAGCCTACGGTCTGTCGTGGGACGAGCTCAAGGAAGTTATGCTAGAGGAAGTCTGCCCTCATCATGAACGTCAAAAGCTGGAAGACGAATTTTGGCACATACAGCAAAAGGATGGGGACAATGCTGGTCTCACTGCTCGTTTCAAACAGCTCAGCATTATCTGTCCCGATCAAGTCAAGACTCCCGACATGACGATCAAGAAGTACATCCGGGCACTGCCCGACTGCGTTGCTGATTTCGTGCAAGCAGCTAAGACTACGACGATCGAGGAAACCTATCTGCTAGCCGCTGAGATCAACGACAAGCGGGTTAAGGCTTGTGTCTGGGATAAGGCTTCGAAGCATCTGCAACAAGCTACTGCTACTGCACCGACTGTTGAACCCACCTCATCGAGTAACAAAAGAAAGAACAAGAGAAAGAACAGCTCCACCAACAAGAACTGTGCGATTACTGCTGCACCGATTCAAGCTGTACCTGCCCAACAACGTCAAGTAGCGGCGCCTGTGGCCAATGCACCGCCTGCAAAGCGTGCATATACTTGACCACACCCGCTCTGCCCTACTTGCACCTACCACCACTCGACTGCTATTCAATGTCGTTTTTGTGCTCATTGCAATGTGTACGGCCATTTCACTGCCAACTGCCGTATTCGTCAAGCTCCTGCCAATCAAGCTCTACTCACTGCCCCACAGGGTCAACAAGCTCCTCCGGCACCCGCAGTCAAAGCCAGAGCCTGCTTCGCATGTGGCGACCCGAACCATTTCACCAACGTGTGCCCGAACAGGGCTGTGAAACAAGAGCATCAGCAACAGCAGCCACATCAGCAACAACAACAGCAGCAACAACAACAGGCCGCATGCGCCAGAACTTTCAACCTCAACGTGCGTCAAGCCCAGGGCGAAAACAACGTGGTCAATGGTACGTTCCTTGTGAATGGTATTTATGCTTCATGTTTGTTTGATACCGGAGCCAATAATTGCTTTGTGTCGTTCGAATTTGAGAAACTCCTTAGTCGTAAACGTTCCCAACTCTCCTCGACATTCGATGTTGAAGTCGCTACCAGAAGAACCGTTACTGTCAATTTTGTTCTCCGTGATTGTACTCTTGAGCTCAACAATCACATCTTTTCGATCGACCTTATT
>JARYGA010043257.1:0-11257 GCA_030545235.1 Helianthus tuberosus
TCTCCAAAATATATGCAGGATGTAAACATGAAGTTAAACCCTGGGAAGTGCTGTTTTGGAGTAGAGGAGGGGAATTTCCTGGGGGTAGTGGTCACCAAGGGCGGGATCAAGGCAAATCCGGAGAAAACCCAGGCGGTGGCTGAGATGCGATCCCCCAGGTCCCTAAAGGACATTCAGCAACTAAACGGAAGGCTAATAGCGTTAAACCGTTTTTTTTCAAAGGTGGCTGACAAGACTCTTCCCTTTATGAAAGTATTGAAAGACTGCCTTCAAACAAACAAGTTTAAATGGACAACAGAGGCTGAGACAGCCTTCCAAGAAATGAAAGCATACATCTGTCAGCTCCCGATGCTAGCCACCCCAGTACCCGGGGACCCACTGCTCCTATATCTATCCGCCTCAAAAACGACTATAAGTGCGGTCATGATGGTAGAGCGGGAAGGGAAACAGATCCCCATATATTTCATCAGTAGGACGCTTAAAGGGCCTGAAGAACGATACATGCCCCTGGAGAAGCTCACATTAGCTCTTGTCTTCGCATCCCGAAGACTCAGGAGGTATTTCCATGAACACAAGATTACCCTGATGACCGATCAACCCCTCCAGAAGGTACTCAGGAGGCCGGAACTGTCCGGACGACTAGCCAAATGGGCTGTGGAGCTAGGGGAGCACTCCCTGGAGTTTAAGCCCATGACAGCCATGAAGGGACAGGTACTGGCCGACTTCTTAGCAGAAGTCCCGGAGGACGAAGAAAGGGAACTGTTAAAATGGGAGGCCTTAGAGAAAGAAGAAAGAGAGAAGGAGGATAAGGCGGTGTGGAAGTTGCTCACTGATGGAGCATCCAGTGAAGAAGGAAATGGAGCTGGAATCACATTGATAAGTCCCGAGGGGGTTGAGCTGACATATGCCGTAAGGCTGGATTTTGAGAACACAAACAATACCGCAGAATATGAGGCCCTCCTAGCAGGGATGAGACTGGCACAAAAAATGAAGGCGAAGCACGTAGAAGCCAACACTGATTCACAGCTAGTAGTAAAACAATACCAAGGAGAATATGAGGCTAAGGATAACATCATGGCTCGATACGTGGAGAAAGTTAAGGAGACAGCTAAGGCGTTCAAAACCTTCAAGCTGGAATACATCCCCCGGGGAAGGAACAGGAAATCTGATGCGCTTAGCAAGTTAGCCTCGGTAGCATTCGATCATCTAGCGCAAGAAGTTAAAGTAGAGGTCCTGACATCCTCCTCCCTCAACACCGCGGAAGTGGCCACGGTTGAAAGCCCCCAGGAAACATGGATGACCCCGATAGTCAGATTTCTCCAAGACGGAACTCTGCCAGAGGGGGAGTGGGCGGCCCGGAAGATAAGGGTCAAGGCCCTACAGTATGAACTGGCCGAAGGAGAGCTATACCGGAGGTCATATCTTGGTCCGTCCCTGAAGTGTGTTGACATGGAAGAAGCCAAATATGTAATTAGGGAAATGCATGAAGGGATTTGCGGAATGCACTCAGGACCAAGAACAATAGTGAGAAGGGCAATGAATGCAGGGTTTTACTGGCCACGGATGTACGAAATGGCATCTGAAGAAATCAAGAAGTGCGACAACTGCCAAGTACATGCACCGATGACCCACCAACACAAACACCCCATGGTACCAGTTTCGACGTCGTGGCCGTTCCAGAAATGGGCCATCGACATAATCGGACCTTTCCCGGAAGGTCCGGGAGGGGTCAAATACGTGGTGGTGGCCATTGATTATTTCACTAAGTGGATTGAAGCGAAGCCCTTAGCAAAAATTACTGGGGACCAGATAAGAAGGTTCGTACTGGATAACATCGTATGCAGATATGGGGTTCCGAGGGAGTTAGTAAGTGACAACGGGGTCCAGTTTGCTGGAAGGCCCTTCAAACCATGGTGCGAACAGATGCGGATCCAGCAAGTGTTTACTTCCGTCACCTACGCCCAGAGTAACGGGTTGGTGGAGAGAGCCAACCAAAGCGTCATCAAAGGGATGAAGGGAAGGCTGGGGAGAAAACAGAAGGGCTGGCTGGAAGAACTTCCATTTGTGTTGTGGGCATACAGAACCACCCCCAAAAGTTGCAACGGGGAAACCCCGTTCAGCCTTACCTATGGGACGGAGGCTGTCATCCCCGCTGAGATCGGATCCCCAACTGCCCGGATGAAGCTCCGGGATGAAGAGAATGAGCAGGACCTCAGGATGAACCTAAATTTGTTGGAGGAAAGAAGGGAAATAGCAGCAGTTAAGGAGGCCCAATACAAAAAGCTCCTGGGAAGCTATTACAACGCCAGGATGAAGAAGCTCAACATCATCCCAGGGGACCTAGTTCTCAGGGCCAACGAAGCTAGTTTGCAAGAAAACACCGGGAAATTAGGACCCAACTGGGAGGGACCCTACAGAGTCACGTGGGCGAATGGCAAAGGGACTTGCAAGTTGGAAACACTAGAAGGCAAGGAGGTTCCCAGGACCTGGAACCTCATGCAGCTCAGGAAATATTACATGTAAGGGGTGTACCCCCAGGAAAAACGGCCAAGAGCCACTTTTGTAATAGATAACTATATGTACGGGGGACTGTTCCCTCAAGAGGACGAACCTTTTGTAAACAATCTATGACGGGAAGTATAAGCCCCCAAAGATTAAATGAAAGACGGACGAAAACGTCCCATTTTGAGAAAACAATGGACAGTTACGCCTGGGCAGACGTGCCTAAGGACACCATTAAGTCTAAAACTAGAACAAACAAACACACGTGTATAAGGCATTCAAAGCATGCCCAAAAGCCCGGCCGTGGGGCTAATAAAGGTCTAGCTAACCTAAAACGGACAAAACAAATTAAAAACATAGCACCACGTTATAAACTTGTCCACCGATTGGCCTCGAACAGACAATCACAGTTTAACGAAGCAAACAACAAAAACAAAAAACAAATAATGCAAACACACCCACATGAACAAAATCACGAAAGGGAATCTGCTTTATTTACTACAAAAGGCATATCCAAAGAAAAGCCCTAACAACTTGGGCAAGAATTAGCAATGTACAAAAATTGCAAACGCAGCAAAGCAAAACAAAAACATAGCTCCTCGTTAAAATAGCCTAACAATCCCCAGGAAATCACCAAACTGGCCTCCGGTAAGAGCCCCTGCAAAGGCAAAACAAGCAAGGAACAGGCCACAAAACAAAAAGGCCATACATAACTATGAGCCATACGGTTAAAAGTCGAAGTGGTCCCCAACACAAAAGACCACCCGCAATAGTCAAACAAAACACACAAGTATCCTAAAGTAAGTTAAAGTTATTACAACCATATCGAAGTGTATCAAATGTTTGGAATTCATTGGGGATCACCCCCGGAGAGAGATGGCGGAGACGAAGGACCGGCAGAGGAAAACAGGGCCTTCAATTCATCAATAGAGAACAGGGGATGCTCCAGGATTTTGGCAAGAATAGCTGGGGTCTTATGCCCAAACTCCTCATTCAGCTTGGACAGCTTCTTCTTAACCTTGGAGTCATACAGAGGAGTCTCCTTCCTATCCAAGCCTTGAGCGGAGTATTTGTAGCCATCCTTCAATCCCGACTGGTACCCAACATCCCTGTAGGCCCTATACACCTGCTCCAAACCGCTCTTAAAATCCTCCGACTGAGCAACAGCAGCAAGGAAGGCCCCAAAACCTTCAGTAATTAGCCAATGCTTCTCCCCCGCTAATCGTTGATTATCATCAGAAGTTACTCCATAGTCTGCGTAAATGGTATTGAGCTGCTCCTGGGAAACGGAGCCAACCTCCTTCAAATGCCTCAGCTCAGCAGCAAGCTCCTCCTTCTCCTCAACCAACGATGCCATTTCCCGCTCCCAAGCTCGTTCCTTCCTCTCAAGCATAGCCCCAGCTCCCTAAACAAAGAATCAGTGAGTATGTATAAAAAAAAAGAGGGGGGGGGGGGGGGAGACTGCGCACCTTCTCCTCCTGTAACCTCCTCTCAGCATCAACCACCCGGCTCCTAAGCCCAGCAACAGCCGACTGGGAAGCCTTAAGCTCAGCCTTAAGTCCTTCGTTCGCCTTCCTCAGATCATCAACCCTTTGCAACATCCCAGCACCCCTGAAAAAGCTCTCACACAAGGACATACTGTATTGATCGTCAAAAGATCATCTAGGCAATCTATGGCGAGAGTGACAAATATGTGAATGTCAGAAAGTCCTGGCAGAGTCAGCTTCAGGAGTCCCTATAACGGAAGAGTTAGTTAGTTACCTTCCACTTAGGGACATAAGTAAAGGGGAAGGCGTCGGCAAACAAAGGGGCAGAAGAGGGGAACAGGCTATGAACAGGGCCTTCAAGAGCAGTAGGCTTGCTAGTCCCAGTAGCATGTGGGGGAGAAAGGTCGAAAGCTGAGGAAAAACGAGCCACTCCCACCTCAGAAGCCTTGTCCCGGATGCGGGAAGGAGAGGGACCAGTAGGTATTTCTATAGGCTCCAAGGAACTCCCCTAAGAAATAAGAAAAGAAGCAATCAGGAACTACACAGAAAGACAAAGAAAAAACAGGAGAAAAGAAAGCTTACCAACAAAGGAGCACTCACTAAGCTTGAGGACTTCAAATGCTTAGACAAGGAACCCTTGACCCCAGCAGGAGGAAGATCAGAAACGGCTCTAGAGGGAGGGGGAAACTTCTGGCCACTGGCACTACGAAGCCTCTGGCGGATGCTACGAGGTACAGGATCCGGTTGGGGGCTAGCAGACCTCCTCTTACGAACCAACTTTATCTCCACATCTTCGTCGTCACTTTGGCCAGAAGGATGAACAGGAGGAAAGTCAGGAGAACTTTCCTCCTCCCCAGAAGGGTTCTCCTCATCACCGCCTAGGGTAGCAGAACCTCCTGCCTGGACGGATCCCCCGGTAATCTGCACTCCCACATTCAGCCTGGGATCAACCTCATTATCAACCACATACTTTACATCCTTGGAATCACCCTGAAGAAGTCTCCACAAAGTTATCTCTGCACAAAAAGAAGGCACAAAAGATGACTACGGAATTTTCAAAGATGTAAAGGAAGAATGAATGTAAGAGGCAAACCAAGAACAAAGAGATACATTTCTTGCCGAAAAAAGCCCTCGGACGGACAGAATAAGAGGGACTCAACCCCCCCATAGCCAGCGTTCCTTCTGAAAAGGTGAATGCCCTCGTTGGATTGTCACACATCCGTTTCCACTGAAGGGTTTCGGCTGCGGAAAGAGTAGGAACACCATCTTCGATTGCGGCATCAAGATCCTTCGGCAAGGGAGAATCCGGCAACATGGTGGCAGAAACAAAGATGAATCTGCTTTTCCAATCTTTTGGATAAGTAGAGGTAGGCATAAAACTATAGCAAGGTCTCGAGACACCGTTCGGCCGTTTTGCAAAAGTAAACCAATCCCCGTCCGAAATTAGTCTATAGAACATACAGAACAAAGGGACAGAAGGCTCCCCTGAAACTGCTGCACAAGCTAATTCAAAGTGGACTACCCACATAAACCCTAGAGGGTGAATCTGGGAGAAATGGATACCAAAGTGACGAAGTAAAGAGATCTTGAAAGAGGAAAGAGGATACCGTACCCCACAGGAAGAAAAGGCCAGGGTATAAACTGGGATTCTTTCCGGTGTGCATTCCGCTGACTCGTCAGGTCCCGGCAAGGAAGGGGAAAACCGCTCAGGGATGTTATATGTTTCAACAAAGGATTTCAAGTCCTTTGCCGTCAATACAGATCTTATGGATGAGCGCCCACCACGACTCATGATCGGAGAAGAAGAAATAATCACGGAGAAGTATCACAGAGGAGGAAAAAGGGGTTTAAAAATGTTTGAGTGAGAAATCGGAAAGGAGGAATGGGGTATTTAAAGAGACATGACTGATATGCAGGTAACCGTCGCGTCAATTGTCTCTTCAAAATTCAAAATAAGGAACACGTGTTGATGGGGGACTGACTCCCGCTATAATAAAACCGGCGATGTAATGATTAGTGGAGATGGTTCATTACAACCGGTCTCAGAGGGACCCACTAGAAAAAACCACTCTTTGGACGGTTATGGCTCAGCCCTGGATCATGAGCCTCGGGTCTCAGAACCAGGGACTAAAGATGACTTGACGACGGGCCAGTGGGTAGGCCCACTTTACTCGCTCTGGATTATCTCTAAGAAGCCCAACTATATGAAAAAGCCCATCAAAAGAGGTCACCTTGCCCACTAAGTTTCCTTCTCTTTTGTTACGAGCGGGAAAACAGCTAAGTGGTAGTACAGGCCTCATTTAATGAACGATATGAAAAGGATCTCGCCTGAAAACACTGTACATCTCCGGCAGAAGCATTAATTGAGGAAAACATCTTGCCGCTGGGGGTCAGACACGTGTCTGCACCCCCCGATAACCTCTAGAAGCCGTTGGATCATATGAGAGAAATATCTAGTATGATAAGATCGAGCTGTTATATAAGAGCAAACAAGAGGAACAAAGGCAGGTAGGATCTCCGGCTTTACTCTCATTTACTACACCTTCATTTACTCCACACACACATTAACTTCCGACCATTATTCTATCGCATTTAATACTTAATAATAAGATTCACACCAAAAAGGGAAACCTTCCGGTGACTATACTCATCGGAAGTAGCTCCTTTCACTTCCGGCAAGTTTACTTACTCTCACACCGGAGCTTGGTCACGGATCCCCCTCCCGGGGTCCCCCGTGACGAGGCTAACGGTTTATTCTTTTGTAGCAAGCAAGGATAGAAGCTCCTGACGTCACCGAAGATCCATCTAACGTCAGCCGAAGGTTAGGTATTCGACAAGGTCTAATCTACGCAATAAGATGTATTTAGCCTTTGTTTTCCCTTGCTTTTAATGACACCTCTTAGAAAAGTAGTTATCCAAATTAGAAACATAAATCAAACATTAGTCCCCATTGATACAAGAAAAAAAACATTTCAGTTTGTTTCAGATCCGTATAACCAAAATGATGCAGAAGCTGCTCTTGTTGGGACTCAATCTGAAAACTTTACTAGTTTTTACGCTGACCCGTCCAGGATTTATGGTAGAGATGGTGAAAAAGATTATCTTTTGAGGAAGATAGCAAGTGAGGGTGGCCCACCAATCGCTTTTATTTGGGGAATGGGTGGCATTGACAAAACAACACTTGCCCAGTTGATCTTCAAGACTTCAACAGTGTTGAGCTACAAAAAGGTTTTGAAATCAAGATGTGGGTTCCTGTTGGAGCAGCTAATTCTGATTTAACAAGGGTTGCTAAAGCCATTGTGGAAAGAAGCGGCTCACCGGATAGTAGCAGGTGGATGATGATCTTCATCAACAGCAGCAATATCACACCTACAGGTCAAAACCCTAGCTTTAAAACTAAAAAAGGAGGCATATTTCTTTGGTTGTTTGGGGTGTTGATCCTTGTGTAAGGCATATATAGAAGCAGAGCTTGATTTAGAAGTGGAGCTTGAAGTTTGATTCCAAACTTGATCGGAGCCGGAGCCGGAACGAATCACCGAAGATTTGGGGGATCTCCGTGTTTGATTCATATGCAGAAGAAGAAGTTGTTTTGTTGCAGAGGGTTCAATTACAAAACAACAATTTGGGAATATGATTGATAAATTATGACTGGCGAATTGTTTACCAAAAATATATCAGCCGGTTGCATTGCAGGGAGAACACGATGGATAGGGATTAAAGTTTGGGTGTAGGTGTGGGTGTGGGGAGAAGATAAAGGGATAAAGTGATATTTAAATTGGGGAAGATGAACATCTGATCATTCATGAGGGTAAGAGATTTAATATAATTATTTTAATTAATGAAATGTTATAATAAATTAACATGGACCAAAATGCCCATACACTAAAGGACAAAATAGGCAGCTTTCAACAGTCAAAAAGGGGGGATTTTGGATTTTGGACTAAAATGGCAACAAAATGCAAACCACAGGGACCCAGATGCAAAAAGTTTGAGATTTGGACTAAAATGACAAAAGTGACCAAACCACAGGGACCAAAATGACAGTTTACTCTTGTTTTTATATATATTCTATTCGAAGGAAGTGATATAGAGAGTTTGGAATTTTAACTATTTAAGCCAAAAAAAAAAAAACTCAGAAGAGCCAAGAAAGATGACTCTTTTGGCCAAAGTTCACATGATGGGAAAAATAGTTGGAAACCAAAAGACATAAGCTTTCTTTAAGGCTTTGTACAGATGCATTGATTGTCTTGACCCACATAGACTCATAATAATAACTTTCTAAATTAAATATTAAACTTCCACTTGTAAAAGAACAAAGTTACAGAAAAGAAGAAAAAAATTAATTGGGTATGAAGGAAATGCCGACTCAAAGTCATGGTTGGGTATGAATTTATAATGCGATTTTGTAATAAGGTGGTGCATATGTCAAATGGGCTGGCAAAAGAATTTATTGAAAAAAATATGGAGGACAATGTTTGTACAACAAATCAAATAAGGGACTAAATGATATCAATATAATTTATATGGATAATTGCCGAATACACAAAATGTATATGACACGTTTAAGAAAAAAAAAATATTGGATAACTATCTATTAACTTACTAAATCTTAGAATGTGTGTGTATATACAATCGCGCAACTTATTATTGTTAACATAAAGATGTTTCGGGCATTACACCATATCTTTCTTCGATCTTCTCGTGTCAACTTGTGTGTTGACTTTGACTTTGTTGACTTGATTTGTTGATAACATTATACTACACGTTTTAGACCCAACAATCTCCCCCTTAGGCTGATGTTATCAAACTCTTGTATCATCTTTAGAACCATCAACTTCATGCATATTGTAATTTTCAATTTGGCAAGCTTCAGTCTCAATTTTAGACCTAACAGCGAGCTCGACTTCGTCCCGGAGACACAAACGGAGACACAACCAGAAGAATAGGAGCCGATGTCACAACCCTCATAATTACAGGTATCCGTACAATTAATTAATATTGATTTATGCTTAATGACTGTGCTTAATTCCAACTGATGAAATAAACTGCTTTATGATTTCTGTATCATACATACATGTGCATCACATTTCATACTGTCACTCCATTTATTACATACAAACTTTAGTGACATACATGATGCACAAAGCACAGTTAGCGGATAACTCAGAAGTATACTGACAGTGCCAGTACATAGACAGACGATGTTTTGAGACCCAGTAAGGGCCAGAGACAAGGTACTACACTAGTATGGAGTGTAGGGAAGTAAGGACCATAAAACTGCGTCACTAGGTGATAGTTTGAGTGCCGGAAAGTGCCTAAAAACCACTCAAAGTGCAGAATTCTGCATTAATCATCAAAATTCAGCATTTTAACATACTTGTAATGTGCAAAAATATGGCAAAATGGTCCTGTATGCTTTCCTAGGTGTCGGGAGTTGAAAGTGTCACAAAAAGTTACATAAAAGACACTATACGGTATAACTTAGCACTTTAACGAATCGGTATCTAACCGAACAACCGGACATTACCCGGAACACTAAAATATTGCTAGAAGCATTGTTCTTATTTTTCTGAGCTAGTTATGGTTCCCGAACACTTAAACGTTCTACATAAAGCATGATACACACTAAAACACTAAACTTTGCAAGTAACCTTCCACTAATTACCTTTTACCATCAAACTTGCAATTAACCCCCCTCCCCCATGCTTATTTACGGCTCATATGGCCCCACCCCAAAGATTTTATAATCTTTCCTAAATCCCCATGTAAATCTTTCTTAGATATGGATGGGATAGTGTATGTACTTCATGGAACACTTAACCCATTGGTTAAAGCCATTAGTGGATATAAGTAAACAAGCTCCCTTCATCTTTCTCACCACTCAACTCACTCCTCCCTTAAAGCTTCGGCCGAACTACTCCCCACACACCACCATTTTTTTTGTTGCAATCTTAAGCATTCCAAGTGCACTACAAGGTGATACAAGGTGATTTAGGAGGCTCGGTGCTCACGGATCTTGAAGGACCTCTCTTGTGTGCTATTATCCACTCCATTTTCACTTGTGATCTTCCCTAGCTTCAAGCTAGTAGTAAGACTCTTTAATCTTTGTTTACTTCATATTTTTTTATGGTTAAAAGATATATCATGTTGATTTACACAAGAACACTAAAGATCATACACTTGAATCTTGAAACATAAAGCTAACATAAGATGAAATATGTTGATATCTTGATAAAATGATGTTTTTTAGTGTATGGATGATGTTTGATTGTGATTACTAGAGATATTGATGTTGATCATAACATGGAACTTGCTAGATTATGATTAAAAACATGATTTAGCAAGTTAGGAGATGATTATGTGTTTACATAAGATAATCATCTTCTAGTAAAGACATGAACTTGAACATAAAATGGTTTCTTGTAAAATAATGATCAAAGTGACCTAGTGAACTTGTGAATCTAAGATGTGTGAGTGATTTTTCTAAAAGAACCAAGTTTAAAAGATGATTTTTGAAAGATCATGATTTTTGATAAACCTACACTATTCTTAGTGACAAAATAAGTGTAGAAATACTTTTGAAACAAAAAGATCCAACAAATAAACATTTTTGTGGAATATGTTTACAAGTTGTAAACATCTAAAACTTCAAATAATGAAGTTTACAAAAAAGTAAATAAATTTTGGAAGGTAACTAAACCTACTAAACACTTTACCAAGTTACTACGCGTTTTTAGGAAAGATCAAGTTCATGTTATTATGTGAAGTATATTATTTTTACACTTGGTAAGTGTAAGATGATTAGTGAATGATTGTTGATTATATGAATGATTCTTGGAAAAGAAAATGATATGCTAAATAGCATGAACACCTCCATTTACCAAGGAAACTATGGCGAAATTTTCTAAAAATTCCAACACTTAGAAAATACTTTCTAAACAAGTATGTTTTAAACCATGTTTTTCAGTATAAGCTTTGCCATAATTTTTGTAACAAAAACACAAAGTCTTGGAGGTTGGTTTTGTAAATAAAATGGATACATATATATTTAGAATATATATTTTACACGAAGACACTTGTGTGGATATTTGTTTATTTTGTGAAGGAGCTATATTATTTTAGGGTAAAATAATATAACTTAACAAATACCGTGAAAAGTTTACAACTCCAAAATAATACCAAAAATCACATGGAATAAATATATAAGTTACACACTTGATATTGTGAAACCGAACGTAAAAACGTAACTTATAAAATATTCCGGAAAA
>JARYGA010043258.1:0-25935 GCA_030545235.1 Helianthus tuberosus
ATGTACAAAATCCTTTGAGCCCGACCGCACACCTAAATTAACCGCACACTTATTTAATTGAGTGTCGCATTTATTGAAACCGCACACTCGCTTGTATGACCGCACACTTGTCAATGGACCACACACTCTCGTGTGGGTCGCACATTATACATATATTGGGCCGCACACCTTAATTTTGGGCCGCACACTTTAATTTTGGATCGCACACTTACTTTTACTTAGGCCTTTATTGTGAAACTATGTATGACTCACACAATATACATGATACGTGGTACTTATACACTACTTGTTAAATACGTGAAGCTTATACGTGATTACTTGTTTACCGTCCTAATAAATGGTAACCATAATAGGATGTGGTGGACCAACTTAGACGAATGCTTTATCTACCGAACAAACCGAGGTGAGTTCACACACTTTCTAACGCATGGGATTCCCGGTGGTTGGGAATGGGTTAAAGACTTAAAACGGAACCTACATATCCTCCTTGGGTAGGATGTGTACCGCCATCCTCCATGGGTAGGATGCCAATATTAATCCTACGTATTCTCCTTGGGTAGAATACGTACGTTCATCCCCCTTGGGTAGGACAACAACCTTAACTTACTAGACAAAACTCTATCATGAAGTCCCTCATTTTTATATCAACTTAATCGCCGGGCCAATGGCGAACGGGTCATTAGTTAATAGCGCTATTAGGGTTGACAAGCCTCACACCGTGCCGGTCGGACGGGCGTGTACTAATGGATCTGGGCACTTAGTCAATGATGATAGACATTGACGTAGGGCACAACTTACTTTCGTCAGTTGTCGATATGGTAACGGTCTAGTGGTCCACATGGGGAAGCCCCCACTGATTATGGATATGGTTTGGGAAATAAATATACATGTTATGGTTTGGGAAAGGAGGAACTGGTTAATCATGTTTTCAACTATGGGGTAACCCCCACGGCAAGTAAGCCACCTAAAGACAACCTATGTTTTCGGAAACAACTTAAAACGAACACCCAACTCTGAACTCGCTCAACTTTGTTGTTGATTTGTTGTTACATGCCTTGCAGGCCTCTAGGTGCATATTGTTGGAACTTGCTTTCTGGGAAGCTGGAGTGGTCATGGGTCAAGATACATGGAAACACAACACAAGACAAATGGCTTTTACATGTGGCTTATAAATACTTAACGAATGAATTATGCTTCCGCTGTATACTGTGAATTGTTTATAACGTTGTAACACTTAAGGTCAATAAATGAAAGTTTTATTTAATTATATTACGCGAAGTTCAGTGTGATTGGTGGCTTGGATCCTGGTATGTCACACGCCCTGCGGTAATTCCGCATGTGGTATTTTGGGGGTGTGACAAAAGTACAAGTCAAAATCAAAGTCAAAGGAAGAAAAGATTGCTAATCAGATATGTTATTCCTTGCTTAGTTATTGCTTGCACTCTCGAACCTCGTTAATCGATACTTTAATTTACGCTTTTTAGTTGTATTATGTGGAGTAACAATGCGATAAACGTAATTAAAATGCTAATCTACTAAACACAATCACATCGCTATCGCCTCGCAATTCGAATTACAGATTCTAGACATTGTTTTACGTGTGTGTGCTATTATGTGTGTGTGCTTATATATATATATATATATATATATATATATATTGTGGGATATTAATCGCAATCGCAACTCTATCGCATCGCATCGCAACCCAAAATACAAGCTACTTTTATGGTTATTAGGTTGATTATGTTATTTGTGTAACTAATGGGTAATACTGTTAGTATCTGAGTTTGGTTTTGATTGTTTTTACGTTTGAAATAAGATGAACAATGAATGAGTTGTGTAGCGGAAATTAATGGAAACAAACTTTTCACAATCAAACAGGAGTATTGCTTTTAATACACATTTTCAACAATGAATCGAATGCTTAAATTTATTCCAAACACCGATTACACTTGCATGTATGTAACAAACTCCCCCTCAGCCTGAGCTCACTGTGATTTGTTCGTACAGGAAGAAGATGGTGAAGAGCTAATAGAATAGTACAGGGTACTGTTCTATTTATAGGAACGGACAAACCACTGTGGCATCTTTGCTGACGTCACCATGAAAGTGACATCTAACCTCCTAACAAACTCTAACCTCTGATCTATACAAGCACTGCTATGCTAACAACTGCTATTAAAATACATTACATAAAGACAACTAAACTACTGCTGAATCCTTCCACTGATGTGAACCCAGCAGCACTTGATATAACCCAGCAGTGCTTGACTTAAGGCAGTAGATTGAACAACAGGGCTTTAGTCTTTATCAGCCTTTGGCTTGATCAGCAGTTGTAGGTCAGCAGTTGTGCAGATCAGTAGATAGGAGGTCAGTAGATGTTGAAACCACTTTCAAGGGGAGAGATTTGTTAACATAACATCTGCTTATTTTGGATCCATTGCTCTGATCCAGTTTTGGCTTTAATTATATGTTCCTCTGATAGGGTTCAATCCCAACAATCTCCCCCTGGAACAGATAATGCCAAAACCCTTCATTATTGGTAGATCTTTATTGCCTCATCAGTAGTTCCCTTATTTTCCCTTTGAGTTGTAACTCAAAGGCTAAGGCATCTGTGTCATCATCATCCCTGCACAGTGGAAGATCAAG
Source organism: Helianthus tuberosus (assembly GCA_030545235.1). Classification (NCBI taxonomy): domain Eukaryota; kingdom Viridiplantae; phylum Streptophyta; class Magnoliopsida; order Asterales; family Asteraceae; genus Helianthus; species Helianthus tuberosus. Next base: position 2,650 of record JARYGA010043258.1, read on the forward strand.
GAGATCCTGCAAATCTTCAAGACTTAGGCTAAGTGCTTGTTCCCTTGTTATTTTCTTCACTTCTCCACTAGACTTGAACACTGTCAGTACATGGGTCTGTTTGTCAGTTTTCCATTTTAGTACTTTTGAGTCTGGTGGGTTTCTTGGGAGATTTTTATTGGATGAGGAGTTTGGTGATGCTGGCCTGTTGATCACTAATTGAGCAGTACTTGCAGGTTGATTCAATCCAAGAGTTTCTTCAATCATCTTCTTAATGCCCTCTTTTACAAGGTCATCACCTGCCATTAACTCTTGTATTGTTTCAGCATCCAACTGATTTTGATCCCTTCTTTTATAGATGGCAGCACCAGCTGGAGCAGTGGCTCTCTTGACTTGCAGCTTTGGTGGTCTTGTTGAGACCTCTGCTTTGGAATAGTCAGGTTTTTGTGGAACTTTTGGATCTTTCTTCCTTAGTTCCTCCAACCTTTTGTAGGTGGCCCTGACTCTATCCTCTCTCCATCTCATCACTTGATTTTTGGACCCATAATCAGCAGCAACTAATTCCTCTTTCATTCTCTTCAGCTCTAGTGTTTTGTCAGGCATATTCTTTTTGTATTTTGACCAATCTGGAGGAGTGTGCTTGACCTTATTCTTGATCATTTCTTGAATCCTGGCTGCTTCACTTTCAAGCTCAGGAATGGTCCAGTCCTTATACATGTATTTCTCTCTTTTTTATTTCTTGTAAGCCATGATGTTATCAACATAATCTTTTCTCAGGGACTCATCTGCCCTTTCTGAGATTTGCTGACACACATTCTTTGCAAATTGCTCCAAGGATCTGACTTGTGTAAGCAAAAATTGATAATGCCTCTGAATTTCTTTGTCAGTCTTTCCTTGAGCATCTCTTTTTGAGATATCCTCTGCTTGTTTAGCTTTGACTTTCAAATATTCTTCAATGTTATTTGGCCTGGGATATCCTTCAACAGATGGTAAACTCCTTTTTGCAGGGTCATCCTCATAATAGAAGGATTTGATTTCTTCTCTGACTGTTATGAGCTCAAGAGGAAATTTAACACCTACAGGAGCTATTGGCTTTAGAATCTGAGCTGATAAGAGAGGAACAGGGTTTGGTATTGTGACAAGTGATAGAGATTTTGAAGATGTTGGTGGTGGTGGTGGTGAAGTGTCATCATCTTTCAGGATTAACCTTCTCCTTTTTGGTTGAGGAGAGGCTAATGATGTTTTGGGTGGATCAGTGGTGGTGATTTGAGAGGAAGTGACTTGTGATTGACTAATAGCTGTTGAAACAACTAGTGTTTCAACCCTGTTGCCATTACAGCAGATGTTGTAACATCTGATGTCTTTTGCTTTTTGGCAGGAGGTGATGGTGGTGAGGCTGTTTTAGGTGGTGAAGTGATTTTTGGTGGTGATGGTGGTAAGGCAGTGGTTGTGGTGTGTGTTGAAGTAGTGTGTGTTGAAGAGATGACATGTGTTTGGCTGACAGTTGTTGAAACTACTGAAGTATCAGCAGTTGTTGATACAACAGGTGTTATAACAACTGTTTGGGTGGAAGATTGATGTTGGGGGCTTTTGGACGGTGGTTTGGGAGTATGCTTTGTGGGTCTGGATGGTATGGATTTGAGTTCCTGTCACACCCCGACCACGTGAGACAACGAAACGTGGCGGAAACGTCGGGGAGTGTTGTAACAGAATAAATTGTTTCAAATCCATGGCAATTGAAGTTTCGTTTTATTAATCAAACATGAAAGTTTACATTGTTTTAAACAAGAACCAAAGAGTACATAACATAAATTAACTAGTTCTTGTCTCGTTTTAAGTCACTAAGGCACAGGTCCGCCTAAGTATGTCTTGATAAGTCCTATGCATCATCTCCTGAAAACACATGTGAAAATAGGTACGTCAGCATAAAAATGCCTGTGAGATACATAGGTTTTGAGAAAATAGGATTCATGACTTATGTTTGAGAAAATGTTTAGTCATGAACCTTGTAATTTGCTTTGTCTTGTAAATCATTTGAAAAACGATAAGATCAGATGATATGTATAAATAAGAGAATAATGTATGGTTAAATGAATAACCATGTAAGATGAGTTTGTATAAGATAAGTTGTTTGTAAATCAATGTCTTGTGAAAAGTATGTTATTTATATAAAATGTTATATGTCTCAAACTGAAATGATTCAAATAACGCTACGACATGTAATACCATACAAACACTTATATATAGGAAGTACCAGCGGCGTATCCACCATGCTTGTATCATATTACGCACGCCTCGTTACTTAATCACTTACTCAAACTAAACTACCAAAGTAAAATGTTCATGTCTAATGTAAATCATGTAATGTGTATCCAAAATGTAAGCATGTGATGAATAACAAATGTACTAAGTATGATGAACAATGCAACAAATGGACATACATAGTATGTGAACTGTACTAAGTATGCAACAATAGACATACATAGCATGTGACGTGAAACAACTGTACTAAGTATGCAACAATAGACATACATAGCATGTGACGTGAAACAACTGTACTAAGTATGCAACAATAGACATACATAGCATGTGACGTGAAACAATTGTACTAAGTATGCACACAATGGGCATACATAGCATGAAATGTAATGTAAAACATGTACTATAAATGTACTAATGAACATAGCAAGTATATGATGTGAAAGCATGAAAAGCATGAAAGTAACAAGTAGGCACATGTGTTTCACCCCAAAACAGTTTGGAAAACAGTAAAAGAGGGGTCTATGTACTCACCTGAGATTGCTTAGTAGTCCTTGAGTAACAACCAAACAATGCTAGAGATCACGGATATCAAACGGCACCTAATATAGGTAACTATGTTAATAAACCAGACCTAAATCGGAGGATCGGATAGAATGAGGGTTCGTAAACCAAACGAGTATAGAGACTCATGTCATATGGTTTAACAAAGCCTACATACTAAATGAAACCTAAACTAAGTGCTTACGACCCATTACGACCCGTTTAGATAGCTTATGCTACTTTAACGCGTCGTGCGCGCAAAAGCGCACTCGAGACGTCTAACTAGCCCTATGACAAGTGTTATATGCCTAAACATGTTACATAATTAGTTATGTGACAAAATTTTAGGTTACATATGCTTAATTACCAATTATACATGAAAAGGGTATTCTGGTAATTTACCTAAGGCATATAAACTACCTATCATACAACTACTCATACGAAGCGACCATAAGGTATAACCTCGGAGGGTTATTCCCTATATACTATGGTCACCTAATGTATTTGGTCGGATCCTAATGATCGACCAAATGGGTCGGGTTCAAAGGTATAAGCGATTTATCAGATCGCTTACCCTTACGACCCTAGACAACGTGGTAATCAGTAGGCATAGTCACAAGGGACTATAACCATCGTGATTACAATCACGTTGCGAAGTTCAAACGAACTTCGCATTGACCATAAACTGGTCAATGCAGAAAGTCAAACAAAGTTTGACTTTCGGACTTGAAAAGCAATAAAAGAACGAAGGAATACTTACAAAGGGTCCCCGAATGCTAACCTCGATCCAAGTAGCTCAGGTATGAAACAAAGGTTTCAACTTAGAGCTTCTCAAATCAAGATTCTTGTGGGTTTTGGAAAATGAAGGCAAGGGGTATTTATAGGATTCGTAGAGCCGTTAAGATCGTTCCTCGTTAACCGTGCTTCAATCTCAACCCTCCACCTCAAAACCCTGGTTTTTGAAAACCATTAGAGCCCAAGGTATTGCCCCAAAACCATGTGCAAGGTGGAATGGACCAGATTCAAAGTTTCTGAAAGTTTCTGCTGTCTGGGGACTGCTTGTGCACCGTAACACTCCCAGTGTTGAGGTGCGCAAGGACCTTTTTTCACAGAATTACACTTTTGGTCCCTGTTAGTGTTTTGAGCTATGTCCGACATGGTTAAGGCCGGTTAACCCCATTTCAAAGCTATAAAATGAAGTTAAAGTATAGGGAACTTAAAATGTGCTCAAAAATATCTCGGATGTCGGTTCTTTTGGCCGTACAATCGCGATGTTCGCTTAATTACGACGGAATGCGCATAAGCGCGAAAAACGATCCAAATGGCGTGACGAATGGATTTTTCTTATGCCAAACACTAAAATAAAATATTTTAGTGCTTTCATAAAATTTCGGATGTCCGGATGTATTCAGAACCTAAGTTAAGCGAGAAAGTGCAAACTTGTGCACTTTTTGACGCTTTTAGTCCCTGAACGACCCAAAAGTTTATTTTAGCACACCGAACCCCTCAAAGCCTATTTCTAAGCTATGTAAAGGATATTTAGGGTATGTTTAACTTATGGTCATGTTCCGGAATGTCTGTTATAGTTCAAATTGGCATACTTTCGCAGTTTGTTAACTTTAGTCCCTGTAAGCGATTTAACTTGATTTCGGCATACCAAACCATCCAAAACTTATTTCTAAGTTATGTAAAGGTTATTGAAGGTATGTTAAGCCTATTTCACTATTCCGGAGTGTTCGTTGCATTAAAATGGTTATATCTACGCATCCGAGCGCGTATAACCCTCCAGAAAGCGATTTAAAGCTTGAAATCGAACAAGAGTTGATATGTGCAAACGATACACATATTTTTACAAATACCAAGTATATTTCATTGGTTTGGCATTTGTTTGATGGTTGAAGTGACACAGGTGTCACAGTTCCCTCACTTTTCTAGTGGGATTTCTTTTTGGCACAGGATTTTGAACATCCACTAGCTCAAAACAACCCTGCGCATTCAACTCCATGTAAGCTTTTTTCTCCTTATTCCACCTGGAGATGTCCTTTGCCTCTCTGTCCCTTTTTACACTTGCTTTTGCTTCAGCAAGTGCATTTGTGGTAACATCAATCTTTTTGCTACCATCTGGCAAGGGAATCTTTTTAGTCATTGCGTCTTTTTCTGGTTCAATATACAGACCATCATCTATTCCCTTCTTCTTCCACTCCTTGATTTTCTCCCCCTTTTTGGCATTATCTGGGGGTAGTTGATCAATGAACAGAACATTGGGAGGAGCAGTGCCAGTGGTGTTCAAGAGATGGGCCTTTATAGCCTTGATGTCTGCTTGGGTGTTTCTAAACCTGGACTCCATTATGTTTCTCAGCTCTTGTACATGTATTGCATGTTGCAGATCAGTTGTTTGACTTTGTTGTTGGAGCAGGGGTTGAAATAAATTCCATAACTCATTTATAGCAGGTGCCTGTGGTGGAGCAGGTGCTTGAGCTGGAACAACAGTGGGTTGCACCTTTTGAACTTTCAACAACTATTGCATCATTTCTTTGATTTCTGCAACAGAGGTATCCAGTTTGTCAATTCTATCCGTCAATTCTTGGTACTTTAAACCATCACCCAATTTAATGGGATCATCTGATTTCCCACTAATAGTGGTTGACTTAGGGAATGTATTCCAATAGTCATCCACTGATGCCCCTTTTTCTCGGTACTGGGGACTTCTTCCCTCAACACTTGATAACCTTTTGATGGTACCAGTGGTCAAAACAAACTCACCAGTGGTTATCATAGGTGCTATAGAAGGAATTGCCTCCAAGGAAGTCTTATTGATGTAACCACTGTCCAAATGCAAACCAGTGGGTTCAGCAATTGTAGTGGCTGCTTCACTTGGATTACCACCAAGAGTTAGTTGTAACTCAAGGGGTGTAACCTCCTCAGGTCTTGTTGGTGGGTTAGCTATGATTGATACATCAGACCCAGTCATTTGTTGAAGTATATTCTCATTGATAGGTGAGTGAGAAGGACTGGTTTGTGCCTGGTTCAGATCAATAGCATCCAACAATAATTTGGTTGGTGGGGGAATTGTGGATGTGAGGTTGGGTGTAGAAAGAGAATTGGCCCTGGGCATTGGGCTGTGGATGATGGAAGCAAGTGATTCCAGAGCATCATATTGTGGTGTCCCTATTTGTACAACCTGTTCTTTTTTAGAAGAAACAGGAGGAGTTTCAGCCACGGGTTGAGATATTTGTACCAACTGCTGTGAGGAAGTAGTAGCAGTGGTTTCTTGTGACTTTTGTGCTGTCACTAGCAGTTGCTCTGGTATCTCATCCTCCAGAGTCGCCTTTTTGATAGGTTTGGGGGGGTTTTGAGTGTTCTTTTGCTTTGGCTTTTTGGTGATTTTAGGTGTGGGTTTCAAAGCAGTTGTTTTGCTACTTTGATCACCTTGAGCAGTGGGCTCGGCAGCAGATACCTGAGGAGCAGTGGTAGCTGCTAAAGTCTGCTCAAGCACCTCTGCTTGTGTTTTGCAAGGTGTTGACATTCTAGTAAAAGTTTCAGCAGTTAAGCTATTTATTGGAAAAGAGTCACCTTGTTTTATTACAGAAGCATCATCCTTACCAAATTTCTTTTCAAAAGAATAACTTAGAAATCTTGGAAAAAGTAAGAATGGCTTGTTTTCAACATTTTTAACCAAATCATTGAAGATTTCCTGGGAGTAATTTAAATTTTCATCTTGAAGAATAGCATATCCCAGATTTTGAATCTTTAATGGTATTTCAATAAAAGCAGTGGTTTTGTTTGAAACACACATTAGTAGGGTATGAAATAAAAATATTGTTGCAGGGGGAAAGTAACCTTTTTGTAAGGTATCCCTCTTCATCATTGAATCTGCATACCCTCTTTCAAGGAAATCAGTTTTTAACTCATTTTTAGGAAAAGAAGTTTTACCTTGCTGATCATTGAGTTCAAAGACCTCCGAGATGGATTGTGGTGTGATTTTGACAGCTTTACCCAGTAGAGAAGAGTGAATGGCTATGACATCTTCTCCTTGTTTTTCAAGGGTAGTATTTTTCCAAAACTCTCTCTGGGTTTGCTGATAAATTAGAGCATCTGCTGTTAACAAAGTTTTGTACTTTGATGCAGACATGATGTCAATGATGGAATCGAAAGCATCGGTGGTGCCTGGTTTTGTCAAAAGACCCAGATAATTGTGTGGTGCTTTGTATGGAATTTCGATGGGTGTAGCCGTTTGAGCGGCCTTTTTACGAGAAGATTTGGAAGTGGGTTTTGTAGATGACTTCGATTTTGTCATTTTGGAGATGATGATCGAAGAAGATTGTGAAGAAATTTGAGGAAATGAGATAAAAAACTGCTTTGAGAAAGGAATTTTTAAGAATTCAATTCGACAGTAAAACCCTGTTTGGGGTTTTGAAGGGGGGTTTTATAGAGAAAAAGTGAATGCTGACGTGCCAGCGGTTACAAAAGGTCTGACCACAATGTACTGTCCACGTGCTATCCCCTGATGAAGAAAACGACAACTTCTTTTATGAAGACCACTGATGGAACAAGATCAGTGGGCATAACTGGAACAATGAGAGCAGTGGGTGATTTTTACTATCAGTGGATAGCATATCAGTGGATAAAACACTGATTTTGAACAACAGTGCTTATCAAGGAAATGAGAGAGCAGGGATTGACTTTCAGCAGTGGACAGATTTTTAAGTAGAGCAGACTTTTGAACAAAGCAGTGGTTATGGCAGACTTTTAAGGATTTTAATGAAAATTTCATGTTTAGCTATTTTTAAGGATGGATTTTTGATTTTCTGAAAACATTTTAATGCTTTTATTCATAGAAAAACAGGATTTTACCTGTTATTCCATCTTTAGCATGCCAATCCTAGAGATCAAGCTTTCAAAGGTGGATGTGACTAATGCTTTGGTTAGCATATCTGCCAGCTGATCCTTAGTTGGAACATGATGTAGAGAAATCAAACCTTTTTCATAGCAATCCCTCACAAAGTGATGTCTGATGTCAATGTGCTTGGTGGTTGAATGGGAAACTGGATGTTTGATGATATTTTCTGCTGCCTGGCTGTCCAACATGAGTGGTGTCTTTAAGGCAGTGATATCAAAATCCAGCAACTGATTTTGAAGCCAGAGCAGTTGTGCTGTACAGCTTGCAGCAGCTATATATTCTGCCTCAGCAGTGGATGTGGAAACAGCTGCTTTCTTTTTGCTTTGTGCTTTGCCAAGACACTAAGCAATTGCCTAGGAATTGGCACCCTCCTGAAGTGGACTTCCTTGTCTTGTCACATCCAGCAAAGTCACTATCTGAGAAACCTGAAAGCTCAATTTTACCATTAGCTGGATACCAGATACCAAGTGTGGGAGCACCTTTTAGGTTTTTGAATATCCTTTTTACAGCAATAAGGTTTGACTTTCTAGGGGCTGATTGGGATCTAGCACAAACACATGTTGCAAACATGATGTCTGGCCTGGATGCAGTTAGGTACAATAAAGACCCAATCATGCTTCTATACAAAGTTTGATCAACCAATTCATCCTTCTCATCAGATATGACTACTTTATTGGTTGCAATGGGTGTACTGCATGGCTTACAATCATCCATCTCAAATTTCTTCAACAATTATTTGGCATATTTGCCTTGATGAATGAAAGTGCCATTTTGCAGTTGCCTTACTTGGAGACCAAGAAAGCACTGGAGTTCACCAATTACACTCATTTCAAACTCAGCTGTCATGAGTTATCTAAACTCTTCACACATTTTATTACATGTGCTTCCAAAGATGATGTCATCAACATAAATTTGGACAATCATCAAATCCTTTCCTCTCCATTTTAAAAACAGTGTTTTATCTATTTTACCTCTTGTGAAACCAATGGAAAGTAGAAAGGTGGAAAGAGTTTCATACCAGGCCCTTGGTGCTTGTTTCAAGCCATACATTTGATATAAACCTCCTCTTGTAACTTACCATAGAGGAATGCACATTTGATATCCATTTGGTACACCTTGATATTGTGGTTGACAGCAAAGGCCAGAAATAGTCTGATTGCTTCAAGTCTTGCTACAGGGGAAAATGTTTCATCATAATCAATGCCCTCTTCTTGTCTGTACCCTTGAACCACAGGCCTGGCTTTATTCTTGACAACAATACCCCTTTCATCAGTTTTATTTTTGAAGACCCATTTTGTGCCAATAGGACTTACATCCTCTTGCAATGGAACAAGCTCCCAAACTTGTTGTCTTCTAAACTGTTGGAGCTCCTCTTGCATGGCTTCTACCCAGCTATTGTCTTTTAGTGCCTCTTGGTACTTGACTGGCTGATGGAGAGATAGAAAACCAGCAAAAACATAAATGTTTTGGGATTGACTTCTTGTGAGCACCCCTTCATTGATGTTGCCAATAATTTGGTCTGGTGGATGAGATTTCAATAAGATGAGCTCTCCTTGGTATGGAACAATGGCATTGAGTGGGGATGGCTGCAGATGTGAATCATCTGAGCTAACCACTGCTGGTGACTTTGATGATTCAACAGTGGCTTCAAAAGGTGGTGGAATAGGAGGTAAAGGTATGGACACATGTTGACTTTGATCCACTGTTTGAGTACTTTTATCAACAGTGTTTGATGATGTAGAAGCAGGGGTTAAGGGGCTACTTTGGTCAACAACTGTTGAAGTAGCAGTGGTTGAGCTTTGGCAGTTGTTTTGAACATCTGCTGCTCTTCCCATTGTGACAGAATTTTGTTGAGGAATGATGATCTCATACCCATAGTCTGGAGATGAATCCTCTGATGGACCTGCACTGTTAGTCTTGACAACAGTGTTTTCAAAAGTGAATTTATCAAGATCAAACAAATCTGCAGGGTTTGCTGGGATTTTCATTGATGAAAGTTCATTGAACTTTACATTCAAAGTCTCTTCCACTGTTTTGGTCCTTGTGTTAAACACTTTGTAGGCCTTAGCAGTGGTTGAGTATCCCAATTGATAGCCACAATCAATTTTTGCTGCAAACTTTGAGATAGAATCTTTTATGTTTAAAATGAAGCATGGGCAGCCAAAAACTTTGAAATATGAAATCAATGGCTTTATTTTATATAGCAGTTCATAGGCAGTCTTTTGATGCCTGGGGTTGATTAAAACTCTATTTTGGACATAGCAAGCAGTGTTTACTGCCTCTGCCCAAAAAGTCAATGGCAAACCTGATTCAGCAAGCATGGTTCTGGCAACCTCAATCAAAGTTTTGTTCTTTCTTTCAACAACCCCATTTTGTTCTGGTGTTCTTGGAATGTTGTATTGCCTCACAATTCCTTTTGACAGACAAAAATCATCTAACTCCTTGTTCCTGAACTCTGTGCGATTATCACTTCGAAAGATTTTTACTAGAAGGTCAAACTTCTTTTCAACCTGTTTCACAAAGTCTTGCAGAATGCCTGCAGTCTCATCTTTTGAGTGTAAAAAGTAAGTCCATGTAAACCTAGAAAAGTCATCAACAATAACCAAACAATACCTCTTTTTCTTAAGACTCATGACTTTAACTGGGCCAAACAAATCCATATGAAGCATTTGCAAACATTTGGTTATTTTGGACTCATCAATGGATTTATAGGAGCTTTTATGTTGTTTTCCTTTTAGGCAGGAAACACAATGCTCAGGATAGGTGAACAATTTTTGAGGTAAACCTCTTACTAACCCCTGTTTTAAAATGGCAGTGATTGTCTTGAGATTTGTGTGCCCCAATCTCCTGTGCCATAATTCTGTCTCTTTGTTTGATGCAGCTGAGAACAGACAGGCATCAGTTCTGGGGCTCTCTTTTGACATATCCACCACATAAACATTGCCACTTCTTTGAGCAACAAGTTTGGTTTTTCCAGTTTTTATTATTGCTTCAATCTTTTCAACCATTTCTACTCCAACAATCCTACAACACTCCTTTGTGAAGAATGATCCATACCCCTTATCACTCATTTGTGAAACACTCAGGAGGTTGAATTTTAGATTGTCTATCAGATTGACATTTTTAAATTTTACATTACCAGACTGTACTGTACCAGACCCCAGAACTTTCCCTTTACTATTATTACCAAAGGATATATCACCCCCTCCATGGATTTTAAAATCTTTGAGAAGGGCTTTACATCCTGTCATGTGCCTGGAGCCTCCACTATCTACATACCAAAGGCTATCTAAGCATGCAGAAGCTCCCTGCACATGAAGTAAAAGGATTAGTTCATTAGGGTCTCCAAAGCCAATTAGGCTTTGGATGGGGTCTCAACAGTGTCTGGGATGAGTTCAGATGTATGGGCAGTGGTTAGGTCAGGGGTTTGGACAGTTTTAGGACTGTTTCTCTCTAACCACCAATGTTTTAAAAACCGGTTTAAACCGGCCGGTTGAACCGGTTAAACCGGATGTCAGAATCTTAGCCGGGACGAATCATACCGATAAATTGAGGGAACGGTAAAGAAGTTGTACCGCCGGTAATTTGGGTTATACCGGTTTAAACCGGTATACCGCTAACGGGCCAATGGTTAAAACTTGCACTTTGAATCTTTTATGTGTCCAAAAAGGTGAAGGTTTACTTTCTTAGTATAACCTAGCACCCAAAAAGGTAATAATAGTGAATTTTCGGATATTTTTTTATTATGAATTAAGTTTTAGAATATTTTTATTATGGAATGATCTAGTTTTGGATTATTTTTTAGTTGAAATTGTATTTTATGAATTTATATGGCTAATTAGTCAACCCGGTCGAACCATCCGGTATGATTTAAAAACCGGTTTTTAAAACATTGCTAACCACTATTGTGGATTTTGACCAATCACCTGTTGATACCCAAAAGGATGTATGTTCACTCTTGGTTTAGAGGGCCTTTTGTAGGTCTCATAAACATGTGGAATCCTTTGGTAAGATGATTGTCCCTTGCCTCTTCTGAATTGGTTGGCAGGGGGTGCATCAGTCACTTAAACATCTCTTTGAGCAGATGTTTGTTTCAGCTGTTTTGTGACAGCTGTTTGGACTGGCACAAACAGTGGTTGATTCTTGTTGAATTTGACAGATGATGTTGATGGACTCAAGGATTGTTGGTGCATAATGTCTATAGCCTACGTCTTAAGTCTAGGTCATGTTTGTATAGGGTTTACAGGGGTCTAAATGTAATTTTATGTGATTTTAATGTAATTCCGCTTGAAATGACACATGGTCATTTCCAGCGAAATCATAAGTTGTAATTCCGCTTGAAATGACATGTGTCATTTCAAGCGAAATCATAGGCCTATATATAGGCTTGTCTTGTTTCTCATTTGGCACGGAATCACAAGTTGTATACCGAAGTGCTGCTGGATTTTCTAGTGAAATATTAATGAGAAACGTGTATTAAAGTGATATACTCTGTTTTCTACTCAATTCTGTACTGATTCAACTCTGTTTGTTTGATTCCGCCTCTCAAACAGTGTGTATTGCCTCTGATTGACTCACTTGGTCGGTAAAACGATCCTACAATTGGTATCAGAACCAGTTATGAGCCAATACACTTGAATCAGTGTTTCTTTTTCTACACATTCTTGGATTTCTGGACAAAATAACGGACAAAATGGACTGATTTTCTAGCATTGTGTGTAAAACAATGTTTTAACAAACCCTTGAGAGTTTCAGATCAAAATTCGAAGTAAAAGTGATAAAAATGGACTAAAAACCTTATTCCGCTTGAACGAGACATCTGTTTCCGCTTGAAAAATTGTGATAATTTCAAGCGAAATAAGTGATTCCGCTTGAAAACATCGGATTCCGCTTGAAAAGTTGAAGTAGTTTCAAGCGAAATAAGTGATTCCGCTTGAAATACAACTGATTCCGCTTGAGAAGGTAATTCCTCTTGAAAATCACTTGATTTCGCTTGAAAGTGCTGATTCAGCTTGAAATCTAATTTCGCTTGAAAGCATGTGTTTGTTGTGAAAGTCCATTTCGTTCGTGGTATTTCGTTTGAAGTACTTTGTGTGTAGAAAGTGTTTTCACTTAAAAGTGACCTGTTTTGAAAACTTGCAAAATTTTTCGGTAAATTGATTTCTTAAAATGGACAATCAAGATTTTTATAACTTCTTTGCCGGCGGTGGGATGACAGCAGCACAAAACCCAGCCAGTATAGTACAAAACGTCAATATGGAGAATGAGTTAGGGACAATGCAGAAACCACCTAAACTGATGAATATCGATGAGTATTCTGGTTGGTCTGGAAGGTTTAAGACATGGGTTCAAGCAAATCACTTTGAATGCTGGATGAAGATTGAATCGAAATATGTTCCTCCGAAAGATGGTTTAAATCTTGTGAAGTCGATTGACAGTTTTACACAAGCTGAACAAGAAGATTTTAAGGCAGAAAAGAAGATGATGAGTATTCTACAACAGGCCATTAAAGAAGATATCTTGGTATTGTTGCAGCATGAGGATAATTCACAATCCATTTGGCAGTCGTTGAAAGTAAAGTTTCAAGGGAGTGTGTCCATGATCAAAAGCAAAAAGGCTTTGATAAAGAAACAATTTGACATCTTCACTAGTATGAAAGGTGAAACTACAAAACAATTGATTGAAAGATACTGCCATCTAGTTGTGGAGATGGGGAGATTGGAGATAACCAAGACTAATGAGGAGTGGATCGATAAATTGGCAGATGCATTGCCATACGATGAATGGGGTACTTATTTGCTGGTGATGAAGAACAATTCAGATTATGTTAATTTGAATCTTAGTGGTTTCATAGAGAAGATCGAAGCACATGAGTTAGAGTTAACAAAGATTAAACAGATGAATTTTACAAATGTTCAACAGGATGTTTCACTATATTACAAAGGCAGTTCTCCGGCAACAACGAATCTAAGTCCGAAGATTCAAACAGCTTTCAGTGCAGATTCAACATCTGGTGCTTCGTCTAGTACATCAAGCAACAACAAGCCTTCACCGTTTACAAGTTATGAGCCGAATCCCAAGACTTCAGAAAAAAATGTCTCCACAAAGCTCATCAAGCTCGAATAATCAGGGTTATGTTTCTGGGATACAGTGTAACATTGCTGTAAACATCAAAAATGGACAAGAGTTTACAGAAGCAGCTGCAAAGCAACACATTGCACTGTTAGCTTCTGTTCTTGAGTCATATGAGAGTTTGGTAGCTGGGAGGATCAGAAATCTAGATATGACAAAGGAGGATTACGACCAAATCAATCCAGAGGATTAGAATTGATTGATATCAAGTGGGGGATGGCTAGTTTGGTTAGAAGAGCCCAAAGGTTTATGGAAATTACGGGCCGAAACAGTTTGTCAGGTCCAGATCAAAAGCTTGGTTTTGATAAGTCCAAAGTGACTTGTTTCAGGTGTAAAGAGAAGGGTCATTTTAAGAGGGAATGTCCGAATAGAGAGGTCAATAACCATCAGAATCCTTTCACCAATGATTACTACAGACAGGCGATCTATCACAAGACAAATCAACAACCTGCCATTCAAAGACCTCAAATTGAAAATAAGCCAGAAAAATCTCTTATTGTTAACCAAGATGATGAGAAGGTAGCTGAAGGGTTCAGTTGGGACAAGTATATCCCGGGCAGTGAGGGTAGAGCAATGATGGCTGAGATTGTGGAGGTGTCTGAGAGTGTTGTTGAAACAGAGGTTGCTAGTGAAGATGTGTCTAAAGAAAGTTCGGTTGATCTCGAAGAAATTGTTGCAGAAGTCTACTATTATCAGTCCTAACAGGAGGTTTTAGCTAGTTATTTAAAATCAATTATGCCTCCTAATGTGTTTAATTCTTTTGCAGGTTATTTCAGTGAGCCAACAACAGGATCTTGCCCACAGTATGATGTTGTGAAAGCTCAAATTGAAGAGATTATTCATGTCTCTAAAGAAATGACTGAAGAGACACTGAAAGAGATTGTTGACAAAGCCTTAATGGCAAAGCTGAAAGAGGTAGACACGGAATCTGTAAAACCAGAGTCTGTTGATACTGAGTCAGTTGAAAACGTGTCGGTCAAAACAGAGTTAGGTCAAAAGGAGTCTGATGGGAAATCCGAAAAGGAGGAGATCAAATCAGAAGCAGTGTCTGAGTCAGAGTCTGATGGTGTTGGTAAACAGGATGTTAAAATTGATCAAGAGGAAAATACTGTTAAAAAGATTGATTCAATCTCTGAAACGTCATGCAAAAACTGTTCAAAACCATGCATGGAATGTCTTGAAAAAGACAAAAAGTTTCAGGAATTGAAACAATACACTGATGCGATTAAATTTGATCTAAATGAAGCAAAAGAAGCTTATGACACGTTGGCTAGATCTATCAAAATGATTCAAAAAGAGAGTCTTGAAAACGATAAAGCCACAAGATTGTTAAAATCAACAGTTTTTGACAAACAAAAGGAAATCAACTTTCATTTGGACACAATTGCTTCATTGAAAAAAGAATTAGAATTAACAAAAATTGAGAATGAAAGAATTGATAAGAAATTGATGAGTTATGTTGCATCTTCATATGTGATTGATCAGATTGTCCCGCGACAACCAGATGCAACACCTGCCTTTAACAGTGTTCCACCCCCAATGTGGAATCATTACACACAGAAGTATCCAGATGGGGTGGAAGCTGCTTTGAACCTCAAACTGAGAACCATTGAGAATGTGTTGCCTGAGAATATTGATGTTACATTCTCTTCGTCCGACACTGATAATGAGTCACAGGTGATCAAAACTGTTGTTGACCAAGTGTTAGATGAAGAAAGTGATAACTCGGAGTTTGATACTGTGAAAACTCATTTTGAAAACTCCATTTCTGATTCTGAAGAAGATGGTAACTTCTTAGACAAGTTCATACCAAAATCAGACAAAATCACGAATGATGATCCGATCATTGTAGTTTACACAATGATTGGAACTGACAAGCTTTATTCTGATTTTGAGTATCCGCTCCAAAATGCTAGAATTGAGAATGTTGAAAAGGTGTTTAAATTGGTCGAAATTAACATTTCTGAGGTAAACAACAAAGAGTTCTTTTCAAAACCCAAAAAGTCTTTTGTTAAGTCACAACCTAACAACTCGGGAAAGAAAGAGTGGGAGGGAAATGGTGGTAATAACAAGGGAAATGGAAACAATTTTAAAAACAAAGGAATTGGATTTGAAAAGAAAATGGCTAAGCAGAATGTCAAGCCTAAGGAAACGATGAGTGATGTTTTCGTTGTTGGTCCAAGTGTTGATGCTGAAAAAGAATATATTTTCAGTCAAAAAGCCATTGATGATTTCAATGCAGCGAAGAAGCTAAAAGAAGAGTCGTACAAATCAACTTCTGTCGAATATGACAAAAGAGTTTGTTATCGCTGCAATGAGATTGGTCATATGGCCAAACAATGCATGAAAGTATTTGAAAAACCTGTTTTGCAAAAGCCCCGACCTAAAACTCCAACTGATAACAAGGGTAAAAAAACCAATGATTTCACCGGTTCGTATTTTGAAGAGAGGTGAATCTCTGAAGCCCGAAGAAAAGTCAAAATCAACTTTTGAAGTTGGCGAATCTTCAAAAGTCAAAAAGGTTTCAAAGATTTATCCAAAAATGAAAGTTTTTGACAATCAATCATGGGTTGCAAAACCAAAATCGTCAGTTGAAGAGAAAAAGATGGAAAGTGTTTTGAAAACAGAACCAAAGGTTTTTAAAGATGATGTGGAAAAGCTTGAATTTGAACTTGATAAGTTGCTTGAGGAATTTCCTCCAATCAAAGAGGGAAAGTCAAAGCCAAAATCTAAACCTGTGATCCCAAATGTCATTTTTAGTATTCCGATAGTTCTAAACCTTTGAATAGAACATATACACACCAATGAACAGAAGGCTGATTTTTATACAAAACCTTTTGATAGAAAGAGATTTAACTATCTTTTGAAATTAAATGGGATGAAAAATCTGGTTTCTGGGAGGGTAATTGAGTGTGAAGCCGAGGAGGACGGCGATCTGATGTGATCCACGTTATGTTGTCAAGTTTTTGTATAGTTTTTTTTCTGCTTTTGATAAAACCAAAAACACAAAAATATGTTTTTGTTTTTAGGGGGAGAAAATTTGCAGAAAAATACAAAAACATGATAAAATTTCAAAATCCAAAAACATTTGATAAAGTAAAAAATGAGTTTGTGTAAAAAGGGGAAATGATAGTAAATCAGCTAGACATGTGTAGTACGCTAAAGAAATATAAAGTAAAAATGTGTTAAGCAGTCTTGCAGATGATATGCCGATAGGTTTTTACACATTTAGTAGGTTTGTTCGGGATATAAACATAAATAATTACTTGCTTTTATGTGGGGAACATCTCTCGGATATATGGGTAACCCCCGAAATCTTGTTTGAAAGGTCCCTCATTCTGAGATACTAGGTCTTTATACTTAGTGATATCTGGGGCATTATCCCGGGACTTCTGATTTTGCGGAAGCAATGGCCTAGTCCCCGGATAATACTTTACGCTGCTTGAAATAAAAGCCTCCCCTCAGCATAAAAAATGATGAAACATGGAAAAATGCTAATCATGTGCTGTTGAAGAAAAGATCCTCTAAAGGGGACCCACCAAAAGTCGAACCGTCATCTCTCTGCTGAACGGAAGTTCTGACCTGAGTTCTCACGGTCTCGTAATTTAACCCCTTACAGATATCATCTAGGTATACTCACCTGTAAGACTGAATATTGGGATCTGGATACGGGAGTATATTCTGAGGTGGTACACGCATAAAAGTTAAGCCTTAAAACATTAAATCCGTATCCTGAAAAAATTGAAAATTGTTTGAAAATTTAAGAGGATTAGTATATCGGCAATCAATGCAAACCGTTTAACACTGAAAGTGTAATCTAAGCTTAATGGTACTTGTATCTGGTCAGCAGCTGATATGATCCCCTAACACGCTCACAAAAATATTGTGTGTATAGTTTTCTGCTTATCATATTCAAAATCCAAAAAGATTTACATTTCATCTTATTTTTGACAACGGACGTTGGAGATCAGAGGATCAAAGTCTTATGTGCTGAACATGTCTGGATCATGAGGGTTGGGTAAGCAGAAGATTCTGAGAAATGATTGGTAATTGCTTGAATGTGTGAAAGTTCATTAATTTGAACTTAAATCATTTTCAAAAAGTCAGCAACTTCATAATTTGGTCAGCCAGGGTCATTAACTTGGACTTGGTAGGCTGAACAGTTGACCAAGGTCATTAACTTGGACTTGGTTAACTGGGTGTGTCAGTAAAATCTGAAAAAGTTAAAAATTTGAAATTTTGAAAAGTAATTTCGCTTGAAAACCATGATTTCGTTTGAACTTGTAATCTCGCTTGAATGGTAATTCCGCTTGAACTACCTCAATGCCCATTCAAGCGAAATCAGGTGGCTTATAAATAGAGGTCTTATTCCACTTGAATAGCTCATTTGTGTTATTCCACTTGAAACCATTTGTCTCTGGCGATTTCAAGCGAAATCCCTATATCATCGATTTACAGCCGTTATACTGCCGATTGTTGTTTGATATCTTGATTATAGTTGGTTTACTCAACTATTATGATGGGAAAGGTGAGATATTTGGTCGATTTGACCCAGATTTGTCTGATTTCATGTTGTCGGCGATGAACAGAACTCGTATCTTAGATCTAGGGTTTGAATGTTGATTAAAATGAACGATTAACATATATGTGTGGTCGGAATGTGTTGTAGAACTGTTTTAGGGTTTTGATTGAACTAGATCTAGTGTTTCTAATTGAATGACGTTGAACAGGTATTTCGGACTTAGATCTAGGTTGATTTTGTTGACAAAAATGGATAAAAATCACACCTTTGTGCTCGGAATCTTATACAAAACAAACCCAGATGTTTAATTTCATCATAAAAAAAGTTTTGAAAATTTGTTCATGATTCCGCTTGAAACATGTGATTTTGCTTCAAATGTGATTCTGTTTTAAATGGGTATTCCGCATCAAAATGCTTTTCCGTTTGAAACATGATATTTCGCTTGAAACTGGTTTCTTTTGAAATCAGTTGATTCCGCTTCAAATGGTATTCCGCTTCAAATGGGAATTCCGCTTCAAAATGATATTCCGTTTGAAATGGACATTTTTTTAAAATAAGTGATTTCGCTTCAAACTGTTATTCCATATTATATGTGATTTCGCTTGAATGATGTTTGATGAGAAAAAAATTCAAAATGTTTGATTTATTTGTATTGTGTTGATTTTCAGGCTTCAAATGTGATTTTTGATCCATTGCACAACAGTTGTTGTGATTTTGATGAGGATAAAATTCCAAAGTTGTCTGAATTCAGGAGTATTCTGGAATTTATGAGAAGGTTGCCTATACAAAAAGCCTTGACAAATCAACATCTGGTGTTTAGATCTCATATCAAACGTTTTTTGGGAAAAGGCAACTTATGACGAAGAGAGCAAAGTGATCAATTCGATTGTTGAGCTAAATGGCAAAGAAAAGCCGATTATTATTTCTGAAGCACTTGTCCGTGAAGTGTTAGATTTTCCTGATGATGTAAACTCTCCGACAGAATATCCAGAGAGGATGGTAAAAGGCTGTATGCTGCGGATGGGTTATGTTGGTGCTCTAAACAATGCTAATTATTTGAAGTCAAAGTTTACAAAGCCTTACAAGTTTCTGATTCATTCAGTAGTGCAATCTCTAAGTCATTGCAAGGGAGGTTATGATGCTATGAGAGATTATCAAGAAGTATATTTTTTCAAAGACTGTGTTTCATTATATGGTTGAAAACATTACTTCAAAGAGCAAAACTTGGGTGTATCCACGGTTTTTTCAAATGATGATAGATCATGCCTATCCAGATCTTGAAAGAGATGAAAACAATGATCTGTTGGTGTTATCTCACATGAGTAATGATTCTTTGAAACAATTGGCCAGATATCACCCGAATCATCCAGAGCCAAAGACTAAAGTTGAATTTTTTGGTTTTATTAAAGACAAAAACTATCAAGATCCAGATCCAGTCAATCATCAGAACTGGAGGAATGAGGAAGAGATGAAAGAAGCCGGTTATGCTAATGAATTAAAAATACTTAAAGAATTCAAAGTAACTCGAAACGATTGGTTCTTAAAAGAAAAGAAAAAGAGGGGCAGGAAAGCTACTCCTAAAGTACAAGTAGAAGAGGGTTCGTCTTCTCAACCCAAAAAGCGTCAAAAGAAAGCTGCTAAAACATTGCTTGTTGATGAATCAGAGGAGGAAGCTGAAGCTGAAGTTGAAGCTGAAACTAAAATTAATGTTGAAGGAGATGTTCGATTGTATCCTACGTCTACAAAGTTGTTGAAATCTCTTACTGATTTAAATTCTAAAAAGAAAAAAGCAGCTGGTGATGAAGAAAGTGATGATGTTAACAAAAGTACAACAAGTTCTTCTGAAGATGAAGTTGATGAGACTGAACGTTATAAGAAAGTCATGTCTGCTGTAGAGAAAGAGAAACAGAAAAAGAGAAAAAGGAGTGGTAAAGATGATGATGATGTGTACATTCCTTCTCAAGAAAATATTGAAGATGTTCAAACACCTCCCTCATCAGGTGGTAAAAAGAAAGCTGGTGCAAGAAAGAAAGTTGTTACTCCAAAGGTGAAAAAGACATTGAAGATCTTGCTGAACAAGAAACCTATCCAAGAAACCAGTAAATCACCATCACCACAACCTGAACTAGAACATCAACTATCACCAATTCAATCACCACTTCACCAATCACCTCCTAGACAACCATCACCATTACATCAAACACCACCACATTTATCACCACTACATCAAACACCAATCCAAGAACAACCTATTCTAACTTCACAACAAATCTTTCAAACACCATCACTCACACAACCACCTGTCTAAACTACACCTGGTTCTTTTAGTTACAAAACCTTTCCAACTATTCCAGAAGGTCTTAATCCTGTAGGATCGTGATCTGACCCAAACGAGTCGTTCAGAGGAGTTTAACTTCGTTTCAGAGGCGGAAACTAAGAAACAAAGATAGAAACAGCTTTATCTTCACCTTAAAACACTGATTGTATTGAATAAACGTTGTGTACAATCGATCTTCACACCGGCAGAACTTCGGTATGGAATACAAGGGACTGATTAATGATTTCGCTCATGGAACACCTATTTATAGTGCTGTGATTTCGCTTATGTGTACATGTACACAAAAGCGAAACCCCTACATGACCAAATGAGCGAAATCACCTTACTAAATGCTCTATGAGCGAAATCAGTAACTAAAACATATACAATCTATTTTGTCATCTAGTGAATATTACATTCTATTTCACGTGAGTTGTTGTTGCTGATGTATGCAATTAGATCACTTGGATGATGTCATCAATAAGAATGATGACATCATTCTTGTTCCAAACCGCAACGAACCGAAGACTTGACATAAGACGAAGACGGCAGATGCATGCACTAACAGACTCCCCCTCAGATGTTGACGAGTCTCACATGTCGAGTCTTTGCATCTTCAGTCTTGATCAGTCTCTGGACTTCACTCTTTCATTCAGCATTAACAGACTTCCCTTAACAATGTGCTGGCATTCCGTTAGTTCTTCAGCATCATCTGCTTCAGGATCGTAATCTGGCTGTCTCTTTCTGAGATTGTTCCAAGATCGTAATCTGGCTCTCATCCAGCTCAGGATCATCAATCCAACTCATACTTAAACCTGCACAAACTCACTCTACCTAAAAGTAAATTTTATGCATTTAACAATTCAATGTATGCACTAATACTGACTCTTCCTCAAAAATAACTCAATAAACTTGATGAATCATTTTAAAATTTGATCATTTTTCTTTTCAAAACACATTTTCCCAAACCATTTGTTCATCATGTCTAGCACTTGGAATTTTGAAATTTAGCTCTTCAACACCAGTTGTCGAAAATCTTTTTGAATTTTACAAAATTTATGCTAAAACACACCGAAAATCTTTTTGTATTTTTGAATGTAAAGAAATGCAGTAAAGAAATATTTACAGACAATATTTTTGTGAGTTTTATGTAAGAGAATCATATCAGATTTTGACAAGTCACAAGTACCGTTGAGCTTAGTTACACATTAAGAATTAAACAATTCACTTAGATTGCCAATATACTGATCCACTTAAATTTTCACACAAATTTCAACTGATTCAGGATATGAGTTAGGTGTGTTAAGGACTTAAACTTATTCATGTGTCCCACCTCTTGAATATACTCCCGTATCCACATCCCAATATTCAGTCTTACAGGTGAGTATACCACAGATGATATCTGTAAGGGGTTAAATTTCGAGGGCCGTGAGAGCTCAGGTCGATCTTTCGATACGCAGAGAGATGACGGCTTCGACTTTTGGTGGGTCCCCTTTAGAGGATCTTTTGATTACAACAGCAATGACTATCAATTTTATTGTTTCATCAATTTACAGAGGGCAGCGCTATATTTCAAGCAAGCAGAAAGTATTCTCCGGGGACTAGGCCATTGCTTCCGCAAAATCAGAAGTCCCGGGATAATACCCCAGATATCACTGAGCATAAAGACCTAGTATCTCAGAAAGAGGGACCTTTCAAACGAGATTTCAGGGGTTACCTATATATCCAAGTAGTGTTCCCCACGAAATAAGCAAGTTTGAAATTTAGTTTATATCCCGAAAAAGCTTACTAAATGTATGAAAACCTATCGGCATATCATTAGTGAGACCGTTTAACGCAATTTAAACATTACATTTCTTTAGCATACTATGACTGTCTACTGATGTACTATCATTTCCTCTTCTTTGACACAAAAACTCATTTTTGATTTTATCATGTTTTTGTCTTTTTCAAATTTTCAAATGTTTTTGGATTTTCTGAAAAAGATATCTACTCCCCCTAAAATGCAAACACATTAAAGGAAATTTGAAATCAAACTGTACAATAAACTTGACAACTGACATCAAATCGCTTCAAATCGCCATCCACTTGGCATAAACAATCAGAACTCCCCCTTTCACAAAACTATTTTCTCATTATGATTTCAAAACACTTAAGTTTGTTTTAACCAAAATGATTTTTCCGGAAAATAAGTTTTGTTGGTTTTACCACTTGAAAAGTTAGGGGTGTGGTTCATCACACTGTCCATTCAATCACTTGTATGAGGATTACATCAAGTTCAAACTAATGACCTTGAGTAATCACTTTGTCAGAATCAACCTCTTACCATTTGTAAGTATATCCAAAACATTTAATCACATGTAGGAATAAATCATCTACACAAACCATTTTACTAATCAAGATGCCGATTCCTGATCCAACCTGGAAGCTCCGGCAAATCACACTTATCCTGTAAAATTTAACTTTTATAAAAATCAATCACATTATCAATTACTAAGAAAGATGCCGATTCCTGATCCACGATATAAACTTGGGATCTCCGGCATAGTCCTAAGACTTCAAGGGAAACAGACTTCCATCCAAGTCTTTTCAGACTTGATGGCTTTTGTAACACCCGTTCTTATAAATTAAGGT
>JARYGA010043259.1:0-40796 GCA_030545235.1 Helianthus tuberosus
GGCCAGGCGTAAGCCTGTCAAAAACGCTTCATATTCTGCCTCGTTGTTGGTATTTTTGAAATCCAACTTGATGGCATCGGTGAACTCATGCTTCTCTTGGCTAACAAGGCGCAATCCAGCTCCTGCGCCGTCTTCGTTCGAGGCTCCATCAGTGTATAACAACCATAACCCATCTGATGTGTCTTTGATGGGAGTATCGACAACTTCACAATCTTTGATCTTGTCTTCTGGAACTTCTGTGATGAAGTCCGCTAACACTTGGCCTTTAATGGCTGGGCGCGGCCTGTACAGAATGTTTTGGCCCCCCAGCTCGATTGCCCACTTTGCTAAGCGTCCTGACGTCTTTGATTTTTGCAAGATTGTGCCAATATGAAAGTTACTGAGTACAGTGATTACATGCCCAGTAAAATACCTGCGCGGCCTCCTGTAGGCGTGTAGCAGCACGAGCACTAACTTTTCCATGGTTGAATATCGTGTTTCCGGATCCATGAGCACCCAACTAACATAGTAGATTGGAGTCTGAACTCCATCTCTTTCCACCAACAATACCGACCCAACTGCCTTGTCCGAAGAAGACAAGTACAGAATGAGTGGTTCTTTCTCGAATGGCGCGGTTAGTGTAGGGAGCTTGATCAAACACTCCTTCATTTGTTGGAAGGCTACTTCTGCTTCTGGCGTCCATTTGAACTCTTGCTTTTTCACGCAGTTGCGCAGAGTACTGATAAAAGGGTAAGATTTTGTAGCGTGGTTTGATAAAAATCAATTAAGCGCGGCTAGGCGGCCGACCAACCTTTGCATTTCTTTGATCGTGCGCGGTGATGGCATCCGCTCGATGGCTTGAACTTTTAGGGATTAACTTTGAAACCGCCGTTTGTAACCACGAAGCCTAAAAACTTGCCTTCCTCCATGCCAAAAGAACATTTTGCTGGATTTAGCTTCATGTTCACGCTCCTGAGAGAATTAAACGTCTTCTCTTTGTCCTTTAACATCTGGTCCTCCTGGGGACTTTTAATCACAAGATCGTCAATGTACACTTCGATATGTTTTCAGATGTCATCAGCAAATATCGTATCCATCAGTCGCTGGTAGGTTGCGCCAGCATTCTTGAGCCCGAATGGCATCTTTGTGTAACAGAAGATTCCGATGTCGGTTCGGAAAGCTGTCTTGTCTTCATCTTCCAGCGCCATCTGGACTTGATGATACCCCTTGTAACAGTCCAAAAAACATTTCCATCTGTATGGCGCGAGAGAATCTATTTTCTTGTCGATCTCAGGCAGTGAATAGCAATCTTCGGGGCACACCTTATTGAGATCCGTGTAATCCACACACATTCGCCATCCTCCATTAGACTTCTCAACCATAACAGGGTTTGCAACCCAACTTTGATAGCGCACCTCCCTCAGTATGCCTGCCTTTAGCAGTTCACAAACTTGCTCATTCATGGCTTTGGTCTTATCCGCTCCTAGGCTGCGCGTTCTTTGTACTTTCGGCTCGACGGAAGGATAAGTGTTCAAACAATGTTCAGTGACGTCGCACAGGACGTCGGTCATGTCAGCCGAAGTCCAGGCGAATATGTCCAGGTTCCTGAACAGAAGTTGCTTGAGGTGCGTTCTGATGTTTGGTGAGATTGCGTGGCCTATCGTCACCGTCTGTTCTGGGTATTTGCGGTTCAAAACCCATTTCTCTGGTTCGGTCGTTGAAATTTTTGCTGCCTTGACTGGGCGTGCATCCTCTGCTGACATCACTTCCTTCTTTGCATAGATAATCGCTATCCCCGTCTCAGTTGGGAATCTAATGGCTGAGTGGGGTGTAGAGGTTACCATGTTCAATTTTTCTTGTGTTTCTCGCCCAATTAAAACATCATGCCTTGATTTGACTGGTGAAGGGGTAAGGTCCCAAAAACCTCATATCAAGTACTTGGGACCATACCACAACCTCATCTCTTAACCCTCTTTTGACCTTGCGCGGCCGCGCAACAGGTCCTACAGAGAGAGCTTAGGAGAAAGACAGCAAGTAACACCCGCGCGCCAAAGGGAAGTTAATAAATCCTTGCGCCTTCCTCCATAACAAATAAAGGATAAGAATCCTAGTTTAAACACTTCCGCTTAATAATACCCAGACTTGGATATTATTTACTCAACTGGTGCCACACGATAAAGGGCCACACCAGATTATGGCAGTAACCTTCTAGAAGGATCAATCGTGCACCACCAGACGGTTATAACCGTCTGGGACACGTGTCATCATCTCAGGCCTCCCTGAAATCACGATGATGGCAGGGAATTGGAGGAAAACCTCCATTTGCCCACTTTCCACGTGGCAATCCCCCAGCCGTGGATCTGAATGGCGATCCGTGTGTACCCACGTCAGATCAAGAAGATTAACGGAAGGAAAGGTAACCGCTTACGGGGTTAGCATCTTCCGTTAATATTTCTTCAACAAGTTTCCCCGCCCAAACTCCCGGCTATAAATATGAGAGTAATTCAGGTATGAACTTCAAGTTACACTGTAACACCTCAAAAATTCACGTCCTATAATGTATTGACACGTGTCATAAGCTTGAACAGGTGAAAGAATACTCTAGAGGGACTAAAGTTGACAGACAGGGAAAGTATGTGAATAGAAGGGTTCAAAATGTCAACAATGGATAAATATACTTCACAATAACCCTACAAAATGTTTATACCTTCAAACGAATAAATCATGGATCATACGAAGCTAAATATGAAAGAAAGTGAGAGATTTCAAACTACAGGGATTAAATGTGTCAACATGTTTAAAGTATACCTCTGAGTGACCTTTTAGCAAACCTGGAGCTTTGTAAAGGTAAATTATTCTCACTAGAATGTGTGATAAAAATTTCATAAAGTTTCGTTATCGTATGAGATAGTTATGATCAAATTCGTATATGAGGGGTTAAAGCGTCAACGTTGAAAATTAGGACCTTTCGGGTAAACATAAAGGGACCAAGGACTTAACAAAGTGGGTATAAGTCTTGAAGCCCTTATAAGTAAAATTGAGGGGCTCAAAATGCAAGAAATAAAGGTTGGGTGACCTTTCGAAGGACCAAGAGCCAAGTTGCAAAAGCTAAAAAACTTTTAACCTGAAAACAAGTCTTAGGCGGGCCGCGTAAGACATGTTAGAATCTTACGTGGGCCGCGTGAGGTCCCCAAATACAGAAATAACAGGTAGCAGCCTGTTATGCCTTGCAACCGACTTAAAAATGATTTTCCCCTTCCTTGGGCGACCCATACATGCTTTTAGGCCTTAGGGGCACTTGTAAATGATCTGGGAACAATGCTAGACTTGTGTGGCATGATCATAAGCCCTCAAATTCACTATAAAAGGCCCTCATGTTGCAACATTTTCATCATACATTCCATCTGTATTTCTGGAGCTTCCTGGAGCTTAAGAGCAGACCCAAGTCATCCCTAGTCGTGCATTGGACTTTGGTAAGTACCCTTGACCTTCCTTAATTGAGTTTTACTTAGTTATTAGCCTAAAAGTCAAACCGTTGTAATTAACGTTTGACTTAGCGATTAATCATTAATGGTCCAGTGATTAGTCGAATTGAAGGTAGTCATAAGTTGGTAATTATGTGGGCAATAAACCCTTAAAAAGGGCACCCTCTGATTCCCACTCTAACTAAACCATTTGTCGGGTCAAAGTTGATTAGAAAAAGTCAACAGAATGCTAATCTTCGAATTAACGCATAATTAACAATGTAAAAGGCGTGTAACCTATTTTATCATTCATATAACTTGATAATAAGTATAAGAACTGTTCTAAGCTTGTTTGATCCGACAATTTCTGTTTAGACCCGGTTCGGAACCGAAAGTCGCAAAACTTTGACTTTTGCTTTGACTTCAGTTCTGACCCGAATTAGATAGGTTTAGAAAGGCCATAGGGCTTCCTTAGGACCAGGTTACATGTTGGTATAACCCTCTGTGCTTGGTTCATTGTTTGCCCCATTCGTTTACACATTTCCGTTAATTGCCTAATGTTGACCAATATGCCCTTCTGACCATAAAACGAGAATTTTGGATATGTGAAAGGACAATAATCTTTATTACTGATTTATAAACATGTCCCTAAAATTTCACATCAGTTGGAGGTCTAGATTAGGAGTTATGCTCATTAGCGTAATTATAACGCCTTTTAGTAATTAAACGGCGTCATTAGCATAAAGCCTATCTAAACCCAATTTTCAACACCAAACCTTTTACCCACTGATGTAATATAATATTTTGATATTTTAAAGATTTTTAATTATTTTTAACATGCCCATAACCTAAGGTTACGACCTTGATTCGGTAAATACCGATTATACCCTTTTTGTTCATAAAATGAGTTTTATACAATATTTTGACACCAATCTAATTGCTACTGATTTTATATAATAAATGAAGTATTTTGAACTTTATAACCTGATCAGAAAACTCAGATTTCTTGTATAACCCGGAAATCGCTTAAAATGGCTTTTTACGCTTATTAAACACCTAGTATGGGTTTTAAAACCATTTTGGCATATAAGACTTATCACCAACTGATATAGCCTATTAAATTAAGTTGTTTTACTGATTATTTCAGACCCAAGGCTCGGAATTAAAATTTATATCTTTTATAATCTTTTAAATGACCAAAATACCCCTACGGGGCTTATATTGAGATTAAACTCGTTTTGGGCATAATGGAAGGTTTCCTACTGATATCACAACATGTTTAAGGCATATTAACTTAGGAAACCTGTATAGGACCCATATGGTTACCCGTTACGCCTCTTGCGCGTTCGGTTCGGTTTATGTAACTAGTTTGCATAAATTAGCCGAAACGGGTCAAACCTGATCATTTTTATCTCAAAATCCAGAAGGTGTTTAGTTTACCCATATTATACAAGTCTCCAAACTTGTCGGGTCTAAATCACATTCTATTCCGGTCTTCGCTTAATCATGCGTTATGAACCGTGAACCGTTCCTTAAAACTAACCGGTCTAAGTTACGACTTAAATAAGACCCGTTAGGAATCTAATAGGTTAATAAAACCTTCATTCCAGATTGAGAGCCCCAGTAGAAGTACCTGTGCTTGCTGATTAGAATATACGGCTGAGTATAAATTGCATTTGCTAGCTCAGGTAAATACTTTTAACTTATTTTCCCTATACGGGCTTGGGATACGGTATTATAATAATACCGCTTGGTCGGGTATTGAATGTTTAGTCGACTTGTGATTAAATTATTGAGGTAACCCGCTTTAATCTGTATTGTTTGAAATAAAAGTCTTTAGGGGTTAGTAACCATGTCCCGGATATCCGTGACATCATTGTATTATAAAATGGCCACGTATTATGCACGAGATGTAGGCATACATCTGACAGTGCATAAGGGAAACGGTATCTCACTCTCTTGTGGGCCTATACTTGTGGCGTGTCTGTTAATCTTGACTCGGTTTCTACATCGGGCCCTGAACGTATAACGAACATGTAAATCTGTATACAATATTTTTATTAATAAAATTGTCCCAGGTTATAAAGGATATTTTTGTGCCTGGTGGATTCAAATCAATTTTCAAACTCTTTTTAAAATGAGTCGGTTAATTGTATTTACCAGTGTAAACTGACGTATTTTCCAAAAAAGGTTAAGTGACAGGTACTAAACGTAATTGGCTGGAAGCTCAGGGCGTTAATAAGGAATCTTGCAAGTTCTAGCCGTCTAAAGTCTGTTGAACAGTTTTTTTTTCCTTTTGTTTGATCCGCCTGTGGATCCTTTACTTTCCGTTGTAATACTTTGACATTACTTTATATTCGGAATGTAATATATTTATCTTTTGCTTCCGATGTGCATTTATATATTGTGTTGTTTGACTATGATGATATCAACTACGTCACGATACTCCCCACCGGGCCCACCGGTAATACGTGGAAATATCGGGGTGTGACAGGTTGGTATCAGAGCCAACATTGAGTGAATTAAACACTATCCTTTTTTGTTTAATCTCAATGACACACAATAGCACATTCCTTGACCTTCTGAGTCTAGACTTAACATAGGAATACTCTCAACCCTAATCTGAAAACTATTGCTTCCGAATTTATATATTTTGAATATGTCTCCAATCCAGGAAGCCGAAATGGAAATTCTCCACATCCGGAGCCTTGAATTGCCGAGCTTCGTACTGCGGCTAGAGTACACCGTGCAACTATGGAGAAAGCATTCAGAAATAAAGTGAAGAAGAAAACTCCTTTTTGCTGAAATTCGTTTCCTTAGTAGTCCTTATAAGGACATGCTTATCTTGAGTCCCTTCAATGACAACATCATTCCTTTCAAGTCCCGTTTGGGGCAATTATATACTCCTTTTAAAAATCATTTGAATATTTTATCTGAATTCCATTTTTATCATTTTTATGAAAATAATATATGAAATAAATCAAATTATTATCCCTTTTCATAATTGATCTACCAGTATATATATTGAAAGAATCTTAAAGGGTAAAACCTAGCTTGAATGTCATTAAAGACCTAGCTATGATGGTAAAACCTGTTTAAAAGAGATCCAGATTCTTGTTAACATCCGAAAACATGTTAACACTCCTGACAACAGTGATGCGATAAAATCACACTTGTCATCTTTATAATGGGAAATTCCAAACCGTTATCTAGCCTAGTGATTTAGAAATCATGGCTTAAATCATCAAATGAAGATGATCATATTATAAACATCCATTAGTGATGAGGTGCCTACGGGCCAAACTTG
This sequence comes from Helianthus tuberosus, assembly GCA_030545235.1. Taxonomy (NCBI): domain Eukaryota; kingdom Viridiplantae; phylum Streptophyta; class Magnoliopsida; order Asterales; family Asteraceae; genus Helianthus; species Helianthus tuberosus. The sequence goes on from JARYGA010043259.1 coordinate 6,751, forward strand.
TTGTCCGATAAGACAACGTCAGTGGTGGTCTTTGACCCCCGTCTAAAGATGTTGGACTACGTCCAAACATAATAGTTTGTATGATCAATGCGATCTAGACAAATATCATCAAATGAAGATGGTCATATTATAAACATCCATAAGTGATGAAATGCCTACGGGCAATACTTATTGTCCTAAGGGACAAACGACAGTTGAAGTCTTTAACTCTCTGTCAAGAAAAGGTAATGAAATATGTTCAAACCTTAATGCCTCGATCCTCTGAAATCATGGCTTATGAATTTAAAACAGTCCTTGTGACTAGGCCTTTTGCTCCACTTTAATATCCTTAATGTTTTATAACTAGGATAAATTATAATGAAAATACTAATTAAATATAACTAACAAATTAACCAATATGGTTTATATTACCATGGTTGATGAATCGTCAAAAATGATGATTCCATAATAACCTCTGAATAAATCATTGTTAATATTTATGTAGCAATCAAGCTATATGGCTGGATCGGATGAGGTCAACAGCCACCCGAGGGGGAATGATGATGCTACCAGAGTTAATATAACTGGTGCAGAACTACAGGCATTAATAGATAATGCTGTTACACGAGCTCTCGACAGACAGTATGATGAATCAAGTGGTACACGCTCTAAGACTCTATCTGTGGCTCGTAGTAAGCCCCCTTCTAAATCACATGAGTCAAGGGAAGACGATGTTCGTAACTCGTCAAATCAAAGGAGTGTTCCGTCTAGACAGGTGGTGCTTCATCAAGGGGCACCAGTTAAGACCTGCTCATATAAATATTTTGTCTCCTGCAAGCCCAGAGACTTTACAGGAGAAAAAGGGGCCATCGATTGCATGACATGGCTCGATGAGATGGACACTGTTGTTGACATCAGTGGATGTGCAGAGCAAGACATTGTGAAGTTTGTTTCACAATCTTTTAAAGGAGAAGCTCTAGCATGGTGGAGATCACTGATCCAAGCTACGGGGAAGATCCCTTTGTACAACATGACTTGGGATCAGTTCGTTGCTCTTATCAAAGAAAATTATTGTCCTCAACATGAAGTTGAGAAAATTGAGACTGAATTCTTGACATTAGTCATGGAGAACTTAGATTGTCAAGCATACCTTACAAGTTTCAATACCATGTCTCGATTGGTTCCTTACTTGATCACACCGGAACCAAAGCGAATAGCTCGCTTTATTGGGGGTCTAGCCCCAGAAATAAAGGCAAGCGTGAAAGCATCGAGACCTACTACATTCAGGTCAGCGGCAGACCTGTCGCTATCTCTTACACTCGATGTAGTCAGAAACAAGGCTGCCAAAGCCTCTGAAGATGGAAAGCGTAAAAGGGAGGATGAGAATTTTCATCGCTCCGATAGGAAGACAAAGAGGAACTCTGAGGATAAGAAGAGTTCCGGGTTTAAGAAAGACAACCAGCAGTCGGGTGAGAAGACCAGGTGCGAAACTTGTAAGAAATACCACCTCGGGAAATGCATATTTGAATCTCAGCCTCTACCTTGTGGGATTTGCAAGTCTAAGGAACATAAAACCTTGGAATGCAAGAAGTTGAAGGACGCAACCTGCTACGGTTGCAACGAAAAGGGGCATATCAAGACTAACTGCCCTAGAAATCAGAAGAAGCCCGAAGAGGCCAAGAGAACAAACGCATGAGTCTTCAGGATGAACGCCCAGGAGATGGTGCAGAATGATAATTATATAGCAGGTACCTTTCCTTATCAAGCAGTTTATGCAGAAATTTATTTGATGTTGGCACATATGATTCTATAATGAATGATAAATGTTGAGAACTGTTGTCTCCGCCTGATTAGGACTCCGGTCATTCAATGCGAGGTAGAAATTGCCCGATGATACTTGAGAAAACGCTCCAACAAATCTTAGATTGATATTTTATATCTATTAGGAATCACTCTTTTCTGATACCTTATGACAAGCTTTCAAGCTATCCAAAATTCATCAATATAATAAAGACAGATGTGACATTTTGGTCCCCTGTCAAAAAGGTGATGGACTAGGTCCAAACCTTAATTGCCATTAATGGTCTTCTATGGCCTAGGCTAAGTATAATAGATATATATACATATCTATAGGACATTCATAGAGAATGTTCACACTATATTAGCCTGTATGGTTTAACGATACCATGGTTAGTATATTAGGTCATCAGGATGATAAATAGCGGATGTTGGATTGCAACTAATTGTTTTATTTGGCGTTAGGAACCAAATATCGAGTATGACAAACTCGGATAAGATAGCCGTTGATCGTGTTATGGACTATGCGACACGTGTTAATGATACTACAATTGTGAACCTTAGAATTTCCAAAGAGGTTCTTCAGACTATGATAGACGCAGCTGTTGGAAAAGCTGTGAAGAAGGCAGTGAAAAAGTTCAAGGAGCCCCATGCTACTCACTCCAAATTTTATCTAGGACCACATTTCCTCGCTAATAAGGAGGATCTCGTTCATGCCTCTAATGTAAAGGGTGGACTAAAAAGGAAAATGGAGGAAGATAACTCCCAGAGCTCTAAAAAGAAGAACAAACAAAAGTCTAACCAGAAACCTGTATGCAAGACCTGCAAGAAGCGCCATTATGGGAAATGCAGGTTCGAACCAAAATCCCAATCACAGCCGAGGGCTTGTGGGATCTGCAAATCCAGTGAGCATAAAACATTGGAATGCCCGAAGATAGGAGATGCGACTTGTTACAACTGTAACGAGAAAAGGGATATCAAATCCAATTGCCCAAAGTATGCGAAGAAACTTAAAGCAGATAAGAAGACTGACGCTAAGGCCTCTCAGATGGATGCAAAAGAGGCCATACAAGATGACAATGTTATAACCGGTACGTCCTTATCCATGATGTATATGCAAGGGTATTGTTTGATGCAGGTGCAGATAAGTCATTTGTGGAATAAATTTTGTAAGTTATTAAATCTGCCTATTAGAACCTTAAGCATAAAATATGAAGTAGAATGAACGCTAAGAGTTCTGCTTTGATTCGGATACCAATCAATCCTTCATAGATGGTGGGTATAACAAACTCTTAAAGTCTTCCATGAGAACCCTAGATATTAAGTGTAAGGTAAAACTTACAGGCAAATATCATAAGAACCATTTCTTCTGCTCCTGACAAAAATCTTCAGTCATGAAATTCTAGTATACCCTCTCTCCAGATGAAGTACATCATCATAAGTAATTGATATCTTCAGTCATGAAATTCTAGTATACCCTCTCTTCAGGTCTATGTTTCCATAAGCAGAGAAGATGATCATCTGATTAGAGAGCAGAACTAATAAGATATTTACTTAATATATGTATGCGCTTTGGCGTATCTTTTATTCCTATTGCACGACATTAACATTGCGTGTCTTTTTGCTCTTTTTGGGTTGCACACATTGGTGTCTTTTCAATATATATATATGCACAACATTGTGTGTCTTTTGAACGTCTAAATTTAATCTCGCAACCCCTTTTGGACATAATCGGTTTGTGCAATCCTGCAACAAGGTGGGTATCCACATTTTCATACGATCTTTATCTTATCACCAAGATGCAGTTTACTTGTCTGAAATGCTGTATCTACCAACATATCGTTAACTTGGAGCCGTATCTTCCATCAGATCCTATTCATGCGAAGACATAATCAAGTTAGTTCCTATCATTTCTCATATAAGATCATGATTATTTTGCAATAATCACATCTCATGGTCTAGGAAGTATTTTAATACTCCACCTAAAATTTTATTTATGTACAATCATTTACTGAAAAATTGTATTTACAAAATAAAGTCTTCCACACCAGGCACAAAAAAACATATGTCAGCGAGAAAATGAGTGTGTTACAGTGCATTTGAGTGAGCAACCAGGTTAGATACCATAACCAAATCTGTGATTTTCTTCTTTGAACTTGTATATGAAACAACCACTGATAATAACCGGTGTTACTAACAGTCCTCCTTGGATGTTCCTACACTCATAAGAAATCTAGTTAGAGAGTGGAACCCAAGCCATCGTAGTCTTGGGTTGTCCGCTTTCATCAAAGTAAGAAACCTCCCGATATACCAAATCTTTTCCCTCATTGGTTTCTTTTACAACCATTGGTTTGACTCGCCAAACCTGTGTTGGTTTAAAAATTTTGTTTGTAAAAGATTTAAAGTTTGAAATAATTTTATGTTTAAGACCCGCAGGGAAAGATTGAGGTTTTGATGTGTTGGTCCTTTTCATTTTTGAATCATGTGAAACCGGCTTCACATGTGGAGACCTAGATGAAAAGTTTTTCATCTGATCTTTCAAAGATGTGTGATTTTTACCTTTTGATTCAGAAAAGCAATACTGGTTGCCTTTACCGTCTGGATCGTGTCGCTCTGGGCATTGCTTGAGCACATGACCTTCTTTTCCACACCTAAAACAAGCCTTGAATGGCTTTTGAGACTTTGCAGTTTCATGTGATGCAACTAGGGGAGGGGATTGCTTTGAGCTTGTCTCAGCATGTTGACAGATGTGATGTTCGACAACTTCAGATGATCTTTTGATCTTTGACTCCCCAACACTTTCATTTGTCTTTGATTCATCATCTGAACTCGTGCAATCATCAATGTGGAAGTCTTTTTCCAATGGATCTCGATTTTCAAGACATGCAGAGTCATTTGGGGTCGTTGGTTCTTGAACACCCGATGGTTCAAGGTTTTCAACCTTTTTATCAGCATCTGTTACTGAAGTTTCTGAGTCATTTGACCTTTCCCATTCTTGATATGACTGAAAATCTGAATCACGATCCTCACTTGAGCTTCCTTCGCCACCTTCTGAAGTTGTGGTGCTTGAGTCTTCACTGCTGCTTTCTTCATTTGGCTCCTTATCAGACTCTGACATACCTGTATGAGATGGAACAAATTCTGGAATTTCCTCGGTGAGGAATTTTCCGAATCTGTTTTGTTTCAATTCTGGAACAAACATGGGAGGTTCACATACAACTTTTTCATCACAAAAAGTAGAATTTAAATCACGACATTCAATCACCACATTGTCGTGGTTGTGGTTTTTAAATGTAGTCACACGGCCATTATGGTCATCCCGAATGTTAAATTTAGGCACATGGCCATTACAGTCATTTTGAAACGAAGTATTGTTTTCTTTATTACAATTCCAGGCGAACCAGTTAACAGTGGAATAACTGTCGCCTGAATAGCCTATGCCTATCTTCGAACCACCACATTCGTCATCGCATCCATCTTCATCACGTTCTATCACATCTGCATAATTATCAGAAAGATTAGAAGCCTTTTCATTTTCACAAGAAACATCTTCAGCCACAAGATCATTCTCATCAATCAGATCGTTATCAGGATGAGGTGATAGCATGGGTACATAGTTTTTGCTATGTGGTGGAAAGAAGAGTTTTCTTTCGTTTCTGAGCTTGTCCTTGTACCCAATCCCATCCTTCACATATGTCAGTCGTTGGCAATTTTTAATGTCAGCCAGTGCCTTTTTACTGACGTTCCATTTATCAATTATGATTTGCAATCTATTGTTTTCATTTTGAGATTTTTCTAATCTTTCAGTTAAGTCGTTTATAACAAAATCTTTTCTGAAAACAAATTCTTTTAAAGTCTGCATTTCAGCTAAAGTCGAATTCAACTTTCTCTGATATGCAGCTTCATTTTCTTTCAACTCTTTGTTAAATAGCAAAACTTTTTCTTTGTCTCTAATTAGGTCACGGTTGAGGGATTTGTAATGTGCCACGACGTTCACACATTGTTGGGAACATAATTTGACATTAAACTCGTAAGGAATGATGTTTGCCAAGTCTTCCTCATCCCTTTCTTTGTTGGATTCCATTTTCATCGCCTTTTCAGGAATCTTTTCTTCTATCTTTTCACTTGCTACACTGCTCCCTTCTTCTTTCTTCACAGCTTGAGCATCATCGACCACAGTATTCTTTTCATCACATTGTGGAGCGTTTTCAAAGTTTGCGGAAGCATTGTTGAAGTTTGACGCGTTTGCAGCTTGTGAGCTAGAGTCGTTGGAGGTTGTTGGGGGTACAGATGTCATGTTCTTGTGCACATCAGCAGATTGGACAAATTTATGAGGATGTTCGGCTTGATCTCTTTCGAAAGATTCTAGAGCATCGATCACATCTGATAACGTGATTGGATTCCAGTTGTTTAAGAAGCTTTGTTTAATTTTCATACATTTTAAGCTCCACTCTTTTGGAAGTGAGTTCAAAAGTTTACTGATTGCAGCGCGGTTGGTGATGGGATTACCAGCCTTTTTCATTTTTGCCTTCATGTTTAAAAATCGGCTGATGTAACCTGATAAGCTTTCCCCGCGAACACCGCAGAACATGTCATATTCCTTTTGGACCATGTTCTTTTTGTTCCGAATCAATTCCTTGTCTCCTTCATAAAAATCAATCAACACCAACCATAGTTCATTTGCTGTCGTGTATTCTTCAAACATGTTGTAGTCGTTCGTTGATATGGCCATTGTTAAAGCAGCATGAGCCTGACAGTCACGCTGAATCAATGCCTTGTCTTTATCTATGTAAGTCGAGGGATCGTTGTTGACTACACGCATGTCATCACGAACGGTCATGGGGACGTGAGGTCCGACTGTGATCGAGATCCATAAGTTATAGTCCGTATACTCGAAGAAGGACTTAATTTGGTTTTTCCAACTGCTGAAATTGGCCGATTCTTTCAACTTTGGAGGTCGGGTTGCGGTTACTGTTTCATGTTCAACTTGTGCAATGCGAGTTAACTGATTTTGAAACATTTTTTTTTATTAATCCCAAAAATATATTTGTATCAGCTCAAAACTCAGGTCAAATTACTTTGAAAATAACCACGTATCAACCCGAAAAGTATCAACTCGAAAAGCCCCAAAAATAACTTAAAAATCCCGGCCCAACTCAATTTTGCGAAAACAAATTAATTTTTAAAAGGCCCAAAAAATTCTAGGCCCATGATTTTTTTTTAAGACCCGGCCCACTACGAAAATCGGTCTAATCTGTTTAACTAGAATCTATATCGGTCCAAAGAGCTCTCAAATATCAACCACACTCGAACCGGTCCAACAAACTTCGTAATCCGACCCACTCTATCTACAAATTTTGATTTATTAGTCAAACTGCTCACTCAAAATCTATGCCAATTGAAAACCTTTTAAAAAAAACTTAACCGATCACCAAGACCAACTTAAAATATTAAAAAGGAGCTCAAACGTTAATTCACAACTTTGACATTTTCAAAGTTTTTTTTTTTTTAAATTCAATTGAGACCTGCACTGTTTTCTATATTCTTGTGTCGATGTCACAGGTGTATCCCCATTAGCCGGGTTTCGGGAAAGTGGGTTTGTAGCAGGGCAAGCGGTACTGAAAGTAGAGTCAAAGAAGGTGGAAAAGCACGCGAAAGCTTGTGAGGATAATCAGCATGTCTTTGTCCCCCTGGCGTTTGACACGTTCGGCTCCTTGGCGCCGGAGGCAGTTCGGTTCTTGTCTAGAGTTCAGCGTGTTGTTCACAGCAACTTTTCGACCCCTCAGGGGCGAGGCTTTGTTTTTAGTAGAATAGGGTTTTCTATTCAGAAAGGGATGGCGGCGCAGTTTGTTGCTCGTCTACCCGCTATCCTTATGTAATTTGTCCTGTTGATTCGAAATTTTAATTGTGAACTAAAATTATAATAAAAAAAATATATATGTATATTAAAAAATTCAAAATGTGGTCAAATAGACTTTCAGATTTCAAAGTCACATGCACGCCGTTTTTTTTTTTTAATAAAACAACCTATCAAAATAAATAAATAAAAAATTGTTAATTAAAACAACCTAGAAGGCTAGAACCCTAATTTGAAAGTCAGCCGTTGCACCCACCATGTTCTCTCTCTACGCATTCACAAATAAACCCTAGTTCAAAATATCCAGCCGCCACCTCTTTCTCTACCCTATCTTTCAAGACTCTCTCTCCTGTTAGAACAACAATAGCAACATGATTTCTACTAGGGCTGTCCAAACTGCTCGACGATCGAGGATCGCTCGAAAAATGCTCGTTCGATTCCCGCTCAGTTTGTAAATGAGCCGCTCGGATCGGTTCGATTCAAATTCAATCCAAGCATGAGCAAATGTTCGCTCGCTCGTCGATCGCTCGGTTTCGCTCGAATTATTTTTATTAATACTTAATATATATATATATATATATATATATATATATATATATATATTGCCAATGAGGTGGTGGTGGAGTGGTAAGGGAGAGTCTTGGTGTTCTATGGGACCCAAGTTCGATTCCTGTCTTCCCTGTTATTTTCTGCGGCACCTGGTGATGATGGGAGACTAGGCGAATAGGTGGAGATCGCTAGTTCGATCCTTGAACTGAGCGGGTTTTACCTCACCGCACTGTCGTGCCTTCGGGCGAGTGTTCACGGGTTTCGGCCCTAGGTGAGGGTTTTCCCCGGTTCAGAGACGAATGTATCCCGATGTGGTGAATTTCGCCAATAGCCCGTTTGGAGGATTCGTTGGCCGTTCAAAAAAAAAATTTATATATATATATTACAGACTTTAAAAATTAAAAGCCCCAAATATATACTAGCCCAACTTAATAGTTAATATCAAAATCTAACCCTAAATCCCTAATTCCTAAAACAATACTCATAAATGAAAGGTATTTTTATAATTAACAAACCATAAAAGTTAACTTAATGGTTTTGTTTAATGCTTGTGTTTATAAGTTATATGTTGAATTGAAGTTGAATTTTGTGGATAGAGATGATCAAGCTTAAATAAGAAGTTTATGGCTTTTGAACTAAATGACAATTTGTATTTCGCACTTTATTTTGTGCTTCTTGATATTGTTAAGAACATTTTTAGAATCATGATTTTAGTTATGTATTGCTTTTGTTAGTAAAGTGTTGGACATGTTTTAATTATATTAGGATTTGTTTTTGTTGAACACAGCCTTATAATTCAATTGAGCGAAAGCGATCCGCTCGATTTAATTTGGATTTGATAAAAACCGAGCGAAAACGATCCGATCGATTCAAATTCAATCCGAGCATGAGCATCACTTTTGTGCTCGGTTTTGCAAATTCGATCCGATCGGATCGGATCGGTTGTAATTCAATCCGAGCATGAGCAGACCCTCGATCGGATCGGCTCATGAACACCCCTAATTTCTACTAACCAACTTAGTTCACCCAAAAATCAGATCTGTAATATGGAGTTGATGGTGAGGGTGAGAGTTCGCTGGTGGATTTTGGTTGTTGCAGAAAGTTTTAGTGGTGGAGCGGTGGTCGAAGGTGTATGGTGATGGGTACCGGGAGTGGTGGGTTAGATGTGTGGTGATGGTTGTGGAACCGGGGTTCTGGTGACAATGGTGTTTCTCCGGTAGACAATGGCTGATGACGACAGTGATAACGTGAAACCTCAGAGAAAAAAAAACTTCTTTTTCTACTGTCTTTCTCTAAAACATTTAAATACGCTGGTTGGAATCTATTCGCGGGAATAATAACGATGAAAAACGTTAGCTTACCGGCGTATTAACCAAATACGCCGGGCAACTTGAACTCTCGTTCAAGATTTAAACTCGCCGGAAAAATTAAACTCGCCGGAAAAGTGCAAAATACACCGAAAAAAGTCACCGGAATGTTAAAACGCTGGATCTTCAACAAGAACGCCCAGAATTTGAATAACAACGCCCAGACCTGTTTTAAACCTCAAAAACTTGCCTAAAAACAAACGAATTCAAATAAAAACGCCACCAAATGATTTATAATCCTATACAAACTGTTTCAAAACACCTACTAATCAATCTTGAACAATCTAAACATCAGTTTAAACAATTTTCAAATCGGATTTGGTGAAAAAAAAAACTGAAAATTTTTAAAACCCAAAAACTTCAAAAAGATACTCAAAAATCAGATTTTTAATGATGAACTTGAAGATTTTTAAATCCCAAATTCAAGTACCAAGCTCTGATACCAAATTGTAGGATCAAATCGAGCCAAAAAATCTGATTTTGTATAATAAATCAAGATGAACACACTAAAAATCAAGATTTAAAACCTATGTTGCACGGATACGGGTACGGGACTGGGGTACGGGAACGATACGGGTACCGGGAACGGCAAAACTCAAAAATACAAGATACGGGAACGGCAAAAAAATAATATTAAAAAATAAAAATACATTAAACTTAATATTTAGCTACAAACAAGCTTTATTTATTATTTAATATATATATAATTTATATATACATCTTTATGCACTAATTTGTAAAAGTCTAGGGTCAATTTTGATAAATCTATAACTGGAGGATGAAATCGTAATTTAGTTAAAAGAAAGGGTGTAAAAATAAAAAGAAAAAGTTAAAAATCAACCAACAATCTTTCATATTTGGTTAAAACCCTAAATATTTTAACCCTAAACTAAATAGCCGTCCTCTTTTCTCTCTTCCCTGGTCACTCCATCTAAAGTTCTAAAGGTAAAAATCAGCCGGCAATCTTCTTTCATTCTACGATTCATCAGGGAAGGTAAGATTCGATCAGCAACTTCGATTAGCCACCATTTCTTCTCTATTACAATTGAATTGTTTTTTCGGAACACCATTATGGTCGTCGGAAACGTCCCCGATACACTATTTTGGAAGTACCCAATATCGGGTACGGTTTTGTAGAAGTCCCCAACATCCGGGTACGTTTGGGAAACGTCCCCGAGCCGTCCCCTACACGTTTCCGTCCTCGAGTCGTCCCCGGGACGGGTACTCGATGTTAGATGTCGTCCCCGTGCTTCATAGTTTAAAACCCACTAGATTAATTTGCAAATGATAATACAATGTTAGCCCCCAAATCTCTAGTAAAGTGTGTTGTCAAAACCCTAATCATCACTTTCTATTTATAGCCTAAACACACTTAGGCTATTTACAATTAGGTCCTTAGAGATAATAAACTTCCAAAAGTAGCAATAAACATGAAGACTAATTAAGTATGATAATAAATGTATTTTGTTTAAAACAAAATATATTTAATTATCCAAAGCATTATAACTATCGAATCTCGAACTTCCACACGCCATATCTTTCTTCGATCTTCTCGTGTCGACTTGCGTGTTGACTTTGACTTGTTTGCGTTGACTTTGTTGACTTGATTCGTTGATAACATTAGACTACTCATAACACGGAAGAGTTCGTGTCCGACTTTCATCCCATCATAATGAATTGTTTTATTTTAATTGATTGACTCGATATTTTTTTATTTTTTTTTAGAACGTGTTATGAGTAGTATGTATAAGTAACCGAAACACAGACATACATGTTATGAGATAGAAATATTCGGCTTGGTGCCCCACAATGCGGGCCAGGCAATAACTAGTGCTATACATTTTACATGAAGGGGAATAATACCAAACAGCTGCCTGACACTTCACTATTGGTCCAGCCAAATTACGATTTTACCCCGCTTAAATTTACAGTTTAGTCATTAGTTTTGTTTTTTTCCCTACCAGCCAAATTACAATTTTGCACTCAGTTCAAGTTTACAGTTTCAGTATTGTTTTTGTTTGTTCTTCCACTCAAATTACGATTTGCCCAAGTGTAAAATTACAGTCATGCCATTATTTTATTTTATTTACAAAACTATGGTACTGTTTTGTTTTAATTGGTTACCTCGGTGTAATTTTTATTCGTGTCAGACGGGCAGACGGCTGCCTGGCACAAGCTCATTTGTCTTGAAAAGTTACAATTTTGCCCCCAGTTTAAAATTATAGTTTTTCCATCCTTTTAGTTTTATTAGCAAAAGAATTGTAGTGTTTTATTTTAATGGGTTGACTAAATGTATTTTTTTAGATCGTGTTATGAGTAGTACGTACAAGTAACCGAAACACAAACTTAGATGTTATGAGAGAGAAGTATTCGGCTTAGTGCCCCGCAACGAGGGCGGGGCAAAAAACTAATTAATTTATACAAAAGAGAAAATGCAACCTGCTCGGAGAATCGACTTGCCCTCAAGTCGGGTAACAGAAAATGAAGCCCCTGGTCCAGTAGCGTGCGTCTCGAAGGGTTCAATGGTGAGGTGGTGAAGTGTGGCAGATTGTTAAAGATCCGGTGGAAGTCCCGGTAGCTTGTATTCCTTACCATTGACAGTGAACTTCAAAATTATCTCTTTCCAGTTCGCTTGAACAGTGTTAAGTGTTGCTAGCCATTGGATACCGAGCACCACATCGGCTCCCCCTAAGGCAAACGGGTAGAAATCTTGGGATACTTTTAGGTCAAAGACTTGCAGCAATATGTTCTTGCAAATTTGACTGCATCGGAGAATATCGCCATTCCCGATTTGGACACCGAGAGGAGAAATAGAGTGGGTGCTGAGCTTTAGATCACTAACCAATTTATCTGAAATGAAGTTGTGTGTGGACCCACAATCAATCAGAATTAATACTTTAGACGTGCCTAAAGTACCTTGAAGTTTCATGGTAGTTATAGATGATTGACCAAAAAGCGCGTGAAGGCTGATTTTAGCTAGTTCATCAGTGCGATCCTGCTCGTTCACTGTTGTTTCTGGTCCATCATCAGCTATCTCAAGTAGCTTTAAAATCCCCGTTTTACAACGGTGACCGGGACCATATTTATCCCCACATCGAAAGCATTCACCTCGAAGATACCGGCCCTGTTTTTCAGCATCAAAGAGACGAGTGTCTGTTGGTTTTTGGGCCGCAACAGTCGGAATTAAAGTGCTGGAGGCTGCTGGGTCAGCTCTGTTTGGACCGAAGAAGAAACATTTTTTTCAGATTTCAACTTTGGATTCGAACTCAATAGCGATACTCATGGATTTGTAAACAATCCGTGGTTTGTGAATTCGAACGTCGGCCTTGAGATCATCCTTGAGGCCATTCAAAAATACCCCTAAGAGGCAGTGCTCAGGCCAATTAGTCACGCGAGACGAGCGTTTGGCAAACTCCTGGCGGTCTTCCTGTACCGTTCCAGTTTGTTTGATGCTACATAAATGCTCGTCACGGTTTTGAAACTCCGTAGGCCCAAAATTCTTTTGAAGGGCTCGAACCAACTCATCCCAAAACTCAATAGCTTGATCGGCGGAGACCCACGAGTAGAAATCCAAAGCATCACCCTCCAGATGCATCGCTGCAACATCACCTGCTCATCTTTTGGTATATTGTAGTACTGGAAGTACTTCTCGGCTTTCAAAACCCACCCTCTCGGGTCTCCATCACTGTAAGTTGGAAAATCAGTCTTGTTATAAGGTCGGTAACGACGATGATTGCTTCCAGACGAATCTTCATCATCAAATCTGTTGGGATCCCCGCCAATTTTCTCCTTCTTCTTGTCGCGCGCTTTGAGAGTGGCGACTTCAGTTTGCAGGGATTCCATGGAGGCTGCAATAGCCGCCAATTGGGTAGCCAAGTGGTCAGGGTTTGTTTGGGGTGGGTCTGAACTGCAACGGGTTTGAGGAGCCATCGTATCTCAGCGATGATTGATTGGGTGGATGGGATTTGAGACTGCTAGGATTGGATTTGGAATAGCGAAAATTGGTTTTGTATCTGAATCTGTATTTCCCGGCAATGGAACCAAAATGTTAAGAACTGAAATTTCGATAGGATTAAAACAGAAACAAAGCGATAGTCGGCCCGATTTGAGGTGGGAACAGTTACGTATTCAATTCCCCACATCTTCACATCGTGGATCAGCCCCCATCCCCTACAATTCCGCGTGTTTTCCCTCCATCTGATTTCCCTCCCTCTCGTTTCCCTCCATTTTGCTTCAGATGGGCATGGCCCATTCCAGTGTGACCCAGCACAAGGGTTCGTATCAGAAAATGATTCACCTGAGAGTTATAAAATTATCTTACGTAGCCAACCTGAGACTTGCTTCTGAACCTAACAAAATCTTAAGTTAGATAATGGCAAACTAAGGCAGGTTGTGGACAAAACTCCAGACGGTCATTTGTCATCTGATCCTACTCTTACTATTTCTACAAAAAATTACCAAAACACTGCAGATATGGTGATTCTGTTTCTGAGGATAGATTCACCGAGGCGCGACTTTAGGGCTGATCAGCAAAAGCAATGCTGCAGCCTACACTAGTAGCCCAAAAATGTTTGTAATCTCAAGTTGAAATATAATACAGGGCTGATTAAACTAAAAGACGCTTGCGATCAAAGCTAAGATATCCCCTTTGATTCTTTCAATATATAAAACTGGAAACAACATATAAAAGTTACTTCTAGTATCAATGAAATACATATATGTCAAGGTTTTGAACTCATTAAAAGAATAATAGACATACAGATATTTTAAAAAGCAAAAAGATGATAATATTGAACAAAATGTTTTCGAACCAACTCGACCCTGTTTTGACCCATGTCAAATTCCCATTTTACCCTGTACCCAAAATGAACAACCTCAAATTTAAATTTGCATAAGCAAGATAAATAACATGGCATTACCATCCCCTCAAGATTCCCACGTATTACATATAACATTTTGTGGATAGTCAACCTTGAAAAGTCAAACACTTGCAAGATACATGGTGAATCATGATTCTTACCAAACTAAAAGCAACTTTCAACAACAGTCACAGACGCGAGTGATACCTTTGGAGCGAACGGAAGAATGATGGTTTCTAAAATGTGTTGACCTGGATCAACAGAATCTCCTAAGAAGAGATAGTCAACAGATCTGATAGATGAAGCGGATAAAATAGGATGACAAGTCGGAAGTTGTGATAGGTGAACAACTTACCAAAGAATGACTCAATTTTAAGGTTAAATTACATACATAAATTAGAGAAAAAAGGCTAATCTGACAGTACAAAAAAGTAATATTTTCGGACAAATTAAAGATGATCCAATGCAGAGTTCTGAGCAATTAGGAGTAAAATTCAAATACAAGGCTGATCTTACAAAACAATGTCTGTGATCATTCACAGCTATCATATCCACTTTATATATATCAAACTGGAACTCATATAGAAATTAGATGAAAACTATATAAGTCTCTCTCCCAGATTGTTATCTAGGCAGGAATGTTCATCATTTCTTTTGGCACAAGCCTACCTATCAACTCAATCATACGTCGTTCTAGTGAACCAGCTGCGATTTGATCTATCAACAAAGATAAACTCGAAGCATCAAGTGAGTAATCCATTTCATGTAAAAGCATCTCTACATCATCAAAGTGCTTGTTCCTAAGATATCCTTGGAGAAGAACATTGTAGGTAACACTATCTGGTGGGCAGCCACTCTCATCCATTTTAAGAAACAAGAGCTTTGCTTCCTTTAGCTGGCCTTCTCTACAGAGGCCACTAATCATTATGGTAAATGTTCGCACGTTAGGCTGCAAACCCTTTAAAGTTAGGTCATGGAAAAGAGTCTTCGCAGTATCAAGCTTCCCACATTTGCTTGCACCTTCAATAAGAATATTGTACACCACGATATTATAATTTAGCTTGCTCTCACCCACCAAATGAAACAAAGAGAGCGCCTCTTCTACTTGATGGTTGTTGCAAAGGCCATCTAAAATTACTCCATATGTGTATTCATCTGGAATTTGGCCTGCTGCTCGCATCTCATCAAAGAGTTTGCGTGCCTCTCCACAACGCCCAACCCTAAACAATCCCTGTAACATGGTGCTGTAACTGACTATATCAGGTTTCAAACCTTTTCTTGTTATCTCATGAAACATATGCATGGCCTCTTCTATTTTCAAACTCTTGCAATACCCGTTCAATAAACTGTTATAAGAAAACACATCAGGGATGAGACCTTTAGAAGTAAGTGAATCAAAAAGCGTCCTTGCTTTGATCATTTCACCTCGTAGACAGTAACCGTCTATAAGTGTATTGTATGTCACTATGT
Source organism: Helianthus tuberosus (assembly GCA_030545235.1). NCBI lineage: Eukaryota > Viridiplantae > Streptophyta > Magnoliopsida > Asterales > Asteraceae > Helianthus > Helianthus tuberosus. The sequence goes on from JARYGA010043259.1 coordinate 22,629, forward strand.
TGGGAACCACACATCTCTCAACCATGATGTCTATAACAGCCTCTGCTTCATCCACCCTACCTTCCTTGCAAAATGCATCAACTAATATGCTAAAGGTTTGAATATCAGGAGAGATCCTTACATCCTCCTCCATTTCTTTTAGCAGCTTAGAGACCTCGTCCCAATGACATAAGTTACAAAGACCATGAATCAAAGAGTTGTATGTGATGACATTTGGTGGAATGCCTTTGTGAAATACCATTTCTTTGAAAAGGTTGAAAGCATCATCTATCATTTTGTCCTTGCAGAGACTATCAATGATAGTACTATATACAACAACATTAGGCTTACAGCCTCTTTCCTCCATGAGCCTAAGCAAACCAATGGCTATATCATTATTACCAAACTTGCAAAGGCCTTTGATCATAGTGGAATACATAACTACATTCGGTTCACAGAGTCTCTGCTTGATTAACTTCTTAAAAAAATTCTCAGCCTCAAGAATCCTATCTTCTATGACGAGTCCATCTAAGAGTGTACTAAATATGTACACATTTGGGACAACAGCTCGCCTGAAGCAAGAAGCTAGGAGGGCAAAACCGTCATTGGTGCGAGACATCTGACAACAACACCTGATAGCAATACTGATAGAGTACTCGTTAACAGGCACTCCAATGAGACACATTTGTTTAAAAAGGTAAAGAGAGCAAGAAAAATGGTTCATTTTGGAAACAGCATTCAACAGTTGATTAAACTTGACAACAGATGGCAGTGGTCGTCTCTGTGTCATTTCATCGAACAGGTTAAAGGCATGATCCAAGTTGGTAAGTTTTTGATACCTAGACAGAGGAGGATCCCCATTATTTGAAAAGGAATTGGAGTGAAGAAGAGAAGGTAAAAGAGTGGCGTGAGGACTGAATCGGGAAGAAGAAAGAGGGTTTTGTAAAGGAAGAAGAAAGAAGTCACCTTTGAATTTGATGAAAGCACGAAGATGAGAAATTATCATCGTCCGAGTCTCCAACAACAGAGAAAGCAGAATCGATGTTTATTCCTTCAAAACCTAACACACATTTTGGTTTGGTAAGAAAGTTCTAAACAAAGTTCTAAAAATTAATTATTTATTTGAAAATTGACTTTCATATGTGGCAAGGTTAGGCTAGGGCTAACAATTTCTACACAAACACGATAATACGACACGAATTGAACCTAAGACCTTTTCTCCCCCAAACCTAGGTATTTAAAGACTTTGTCTTTGCCGGTGCCCGGTGGACCACCACCCTATTGGTGTTTAATTTCGTGTCTTAACAGGTTAAATACATGTTAACCTGTTAAGACCCGTTAATGACATATTTATAAATTTAAATAAAAAAACATGTGAGGCTCCTAATTTAATAATTACTTGGAAGTAAAGTTTATATATTTCATAATAGGTATGTTCGTATCTTAACAGGTCGGGTTGACATGACATGCCAACCCGGCGCGGCACCACTGTAATCAACCACCAAGCACTCATGTCTCACTAGAAAACCTACCTGTGATGCCAGAACCTCATCAGATAATAATAATAATAATAATCTAATTATAACGAACACTAGTAAATATATTTGTTTTATCTAACTAATAACAACATTTGTACTACTGTGGTTAAAACGTATATGAAGGAAAAAAGTTATAGTTTGTGATATACTTAATTGAAATTATGACAATATGTTAATGCTTCTTTATTTATTTAGTGAACCATGATATGAAAATCAATATCTTTTATTTCTCTAGCTTCTTGATTTGTTAGTAACTAGTAAGAAACTCGCGTGATGCGACATGTACAACAATTTACAACATGGTAATCGTTTCTTGTTGATTTATTAATCATCTCATAATAGTATTCTATGTTTATTAATTTTCTTATTCGTAACATCGGTGTAGTGTATCTAAGTCATGAGCCTTACAAATCTTAATTAAATAATAACAAATAAGAAAATATCGGTAATAAATATAGCAATTTAAAAAAAATGAACACACGAATAAGAATGTGTCAATTATAACCATGGTAATAAAAATTATAAACATATGGCGTTGTCTATACCTTAAATTCGTTAAAAAATTTAAAACTCCATTTTTACCTAATGTTGGTAAAAAGTATTTTATTTGGTTTTTCTAAAAGTGTCAACTTGGATATGATACCAAGATTAATTTGATAGATCCAAAACGTCGTGTGCCACTCGTCCAATTCATAGGATTTTTATTTATTTTTTTGGGACGGTATTTTTTCCTTTGAATAAAATATCTTTTATACAATTTTGAAAACACCACTTACATGTTAGAAAGGACTTACGAAATGATTTAAACACTTCAAGGTTTGTTAATTAAACACAATTTTCAAGTTAATGAAACATAATTTTCAAGTTATATGTTTTTCCTCTTTTGATTGTCTTTCACCTACCCCTTCGATTGGTTGTATAGTATCTTAAAACACATAATGCCAAAAGGCTTCCTCTCACTAAAGAAAATTGGCTATTTAGATAACACTAAAGAAAACAACTCATTGTTTGCATGTTACATGTTACTTGTAACTTGGCATTTAATATATAAAAAAAGATATAGGGTCTCACACAAGAAAAAGAGATCATGCTAAGATTTACAATGATATACTTGTTGTAATAAAATTTACGATAAAGTTGATAATTAGATTGCATACAACTCATGGATAGAGATAAATTTCAATGCTTAGTGGTTGATTGCCCAAAAAAGTGTTTAGATAATGTTTAGTGGTTGATTGCCTAAAAAAAGTGTATAGCTGGTTTTTAGAATATGGACTCGTCTTTTTTATACTACTACTGGTTTTTTTTTTGTTATCTTTTAAAAGATTTCATGTTTATAAATTTATATAATCATTTTTTGAACACATTCATTGGCCACAAAAAAAAATATTTATTGTCAGCTTAGTTTTTTTTTTTTTTTCTTTTCTTTTTTTTTTTTTTTTTGAAAAAACAAAGCTTCCATTCATTAAGCCCAACAAGTTGTTGGGCAAATTGTTACAGCAGTGGTACATTTCAAAATTATAGAAACAACAAATAGGTTCATCACAAAGCCAGCATATCATCCATTCCAGCTCCGTTATTTTTGATCTATTTGACAGCCACATAATTTTGCTTTTTTGGTTCAAAACCTGTTCATTTCGATTCAGCGAACCGAGTTCTCATGTATGCAAGTTGATATATGTTTCATTTTTTTCTGTAATTTCTTCCGCCACTAAAGTGATTAAGCTTGTTCATTACACTCTTCCCTTTTATCACCTTTAGTGTTTGTTTCTTATACAATTGTTCTTCAGTATCCTATTGCAGTTCAGAATTTAGGTCAATAATCAAAGTCAAATAGCACCCCACATTGATCCCAAATACCTTTTTTAACAGCGAAACAGTCTATGATTATAGAATACAGTGCCAACAAGCAATGCTATAAAACCCAAACGGAGTACAAGAAAAACAAACGACAAATAACAACTACAAAATTATGTCTCATGTTAAAATCTCGCCACCTCTCCCATATAAGATCTTCATATTTGAATCTACTCCTAATCCAAAGAAACGTGTTCTCCTTAATGTCTTCAACCATTCTATCAATGGGGATAAAATTACCATTAAATTCCTTTTCGTTTCGCCCAAATACCTAATTTTAACTTTCATCAAATAGAATATATTCTTAAATAACAAAAGGAAAAAAAATCATACCTTTTTCCTGGAGAGCAACCTGTTTAACTGTTTTCATTAATTTTACGTCCACCGCCTTCAATAGTGTTGGTTGCTCCTTTCCACTTTTGACAGTGTCTTATCACCTATATTTCAATTTGCCAATTTCATCCACAAATCATCCATTATAAACCTTAGAACAAATATATGGAATGTTAAAAAATTCAAAGTCAAACGGGTCGTGTTAGGGTCAACCAACGAATATGGGGTCGTGTTTGGGTCAACCAGCGAATATTTTGGGTTCATGTCAGGTTGGAGCCGCCAATCCGCCAATCGAACATCCGTTCACTACCATAATAGCCATAAGCTCGCAGCCGTAGTAGTTGCAAGGCACTGAAACAGAACCCAGACGTCCGTGACATCACTGATCTACACAAAAAGGGAGTCATTCAACTGAAAAAGGCTTACCAAGGTACTCAGTCATTGGAACCTTAGCCATAATTGCATCATGTAAACTGCGCTCAGCTCAGCGTCCTCAATAAACTATCATAACAGTATAACACCTCAAATTAATGTGTGTGTTAGACAAAAATGATCCATTATGTAGAACTGCATATATATGATCTCATCTATAACGTTGTTGACCGATGTCTGTACAGTACCCCCGGTTGCAGCTGCAACACGGTGCAGGTCATGTTCGGCAACTCGACCAGCACAAAAAATATCACGGTCTGCAAAATACTAACTACAAAGAAATAACGCAACTCAGGTCAGGTTTCAAATATTACCACAATGTGTTAGACATTTTCTTATTGAATAATTTGCAGGAAAAAAAAAACTTATTAAGGTTCAAATATCGAAAATTCGCCACCTGTGTCGCCGGATCATCAATAACCAGACTCGACAAAACAATATTGGCACCACTCTTTAGTTATCCAACTTATCGTATATGATATTCCAGTCTGCATCAACTATAGACTGATATTGCAACGGATCTGAAAGCCTGTTAATATAAAATAGTAAAAGCATGATTAAACAAGAACAGACAGATATACCCCCATGAGTCATGTCTTGCTTGATAAGTTTCTTCCTTGAATAATGCAAGGCTGCTATTTGTTTGCTGTAACGCCTAAATAATGCAAGGCTGCTATCAGTTAAGTGATACATAGAAGTCCCATTTTTCTCACTCTTATTTGGTAACTGCCAACTGGTGAATGTGCAAGCAAAGATTTTAAATTTGTTGTGTGTTCTACAAATCAGTAAGTTCCAATACACAAGTATAAGTCAATAAAAATGACAAACTATTCACGAGTTATGTGCATATAATAGCCGCCACTACAGATAGCGGACCATCTCCTCTACAAAGAGTGCACTGTCACTGTGAATCAACCGCGGGGCTGCTGATCAGACCCATAACCCAGAAGAGGATAACAAGCAGCTTCTTTCCACACATAATCTGCTGTTCAATATAATAGTGTGTCTGCAGCCCATAATGAGTCAACATTAAATCCCAGCAAGGCCTCTAATGATCCAGACCAGTCCACAATCCTATATAACCAAAAACCCACGTGTGATCTGTGACAGCAAAATAGAACACAAAAGCCCACTGTTGTTAGAGCAGAAGCTGAGAATTCCGGAGAAAACGGACCGGTGGAAAGCGTGAAGAGCAGAAGCTGCGATTCCCCTACCGCAATGTCGTTGGAAGTACACCATCAGCCTTCTCTTCTTCACAAGAGAACAATTTTACAGTTTTACATCCTAAGTTTGACTAAAAAGTCAACACATGGTTGGTCAACTATGGTTTTGAAAATTTTAGAGGTTTTCTCTAGGTGTTCCATTAAAATCACTCAAACCTTTTTTCATATATGGTTAATAAAAATTGGTTAATATTAACAGATTACTAGTTTCAAGTTTAACATTAAGTAATAAGTAATAAGAGATTTCCCAACAAAAAACTGAAGAATGTGGAAAAATCTGAAGAAATATGGTGATTCTGTGGGCAGATCTACTGCAGAAACCGAGCACAATCAACATGTCACCATGGTCACTCAGAATAAACAGATGTTAATAGCTAGTTAAAGTCAACTTCTTGACTTAAAGGTCAAACGTTATGAGTCTTCCACTGCGACTTAAGAAGTAAAAGCATTGTCAGGCAAATCACAAAAAGAAGAAGAAATCCACATTGAAACTGGCCTTATCACCTAGCAGCAAATTAACAACATCATATTCTTGGTCAAGAATTAAACCATAGAAGGATCAACTAACAAAAAATAAATTACAAGGAAGAACATGCAACTGCTAGTATCCATGAAACTGGAAAATGCCAAATGACCAAACATGAAAACCAATTAGAATTTAATAAGATCTACTTTTCACAATTTGTAGCTACAGTCTTCCTTTCTCACCCCACAATCACCATTTCATTATCTCCGAGAATGTCATCAAGGCAATAGTGTTGATCAATTCTTTTGGCACAACCGCACAAGCCTACCAATCAACATAAGCATGCTTCTATCTACTGAACCAGCTGTGATTCGATCAATCAGCAACGATAAAGTTGAAGCATCAAGTGAGTAACTTCTTCCATCCATTTCCTCTAAAAGCATCTCTACATCATCATAATGCTGATTCTTAAGATATCCTTGGAGAAGAACACAGTAGGTGACATTATCTGGTGGGCAACCGCTCTCATCCATTTTATGAAACAAGTGCTTTGCTTCCTCTGGCATACCTTCTCTACATAGGCCACTAATCATCACATTATATGTCCGAACATTAGGTTTCAAACCCTTTAGAGTTAGGTCTTGGAAAAGATCCCTTGCAATATCAAGTTTCCCACATTTGCTCATACCATTAATAAGAATATTGTACACTTGAATGTCAGAGTTCAGCTTGCTATCACCCACCAGATGAAACAAAGAGAGCACATCTTCAACTTGATGGTTGTTGCAAAGGCCATCTAAAATTATTCTATAGGTGCATTCATTTGGAGTTAGGCCTTGTGATCACATCTCATCAAAGAGTTTGCATGCCTCTCCACAACGCCCGACCCTAAACAATCCCTTTAACATGGTGCTGTAACTGACTATATCAGGTTTCAAACCTTTTCTTGTTATCTCAGGAAACAAATGCATGGCCTCTTCTATTTTCAAACTCTTGCAATACCCATTCAGTAAACTGCTATAAGTAACAACATCAGGGACGAGACCTTTAGAAGTAAGTGAATCAAAAAGTGTCTTTGCTTTGATCATTTCAGCTCACAGACAGTAACCGTCTATAAGTGAATTGTATGTGACTATGTTACGAACCACACCTCTCTCAACCATGATGTCTATAACAGCCTCCGCTTCATCCACTCTACCTTCCTTGCAAAATGCATCAACTAATATGCTAAGGGTTTGAATATCAGGAGAGATCCCAACGACACAAGTTACAAAGGCCATAAATTAGAGAGGTGTATGTGATGACATCTGGTTGAATGCCTTTGGCAAATACCATTTCATTGAAAAGCTTGAAAGCATCTTCGATCATTTTGTCCTTGCAGAGACTATCAATGATGGTGTTATATAACAATATTTAGGCTCACAGCCTCTTTCATCCATGAGCCTAAGCAAACCAATAGCGATATCATTATTGCCAAACTTGCAAAGCCCTTTGATCATTGTGGAAATAACTACATCAGGTTCACATAGTTTCCGTTTGATGAGCTTCTTGAAGAGTCTCTCAGCCTCAATAATTCTATCTTCTAGGATGAGTCCATCTAAGAGTGTACTAAATACGAACACATTTGGTACAACAGCACGCCTGAAGCAAGAAGCTAGGAGTGCAAAACCGTCATTGGTGCGAGACATCTGACAACAACACCTGATTGCAATACTGATAGAGTACTCGTTAACAGGCACTCCAATGAGACACATTTGTTTAAACAGATGGAGGCAAGAAGAAAAATGTTTCATTTTGGCAACATCATTTAACAACTGAGTAAACCTAACAACAGATGGGAGGGGTTTTCTCTGGATCATTTCATCGAACAGCTTAAAGGCATGATCCAAGCTGGTAACCTTTTGATACCTGGACAGAGGAGGATCCCCATTATTTGAAAAGGAAGTGGAGTGAAGAAGAGAAGCTAAAGAAGTGGAGTTAGGACTGAATCCTAAACCTAATCGGGAATACGAAAGAGGGGTTACAGAGTTGGTGATGAAATTACATTTGAGTTTGAAGAAAGAATGAAGACGTGAAGAGGAGCAAGTCATCATCCCCAAACACTAAATTGACATGGGGCATAGTGAAGACCGCCCGTAGTGGGGCGTTTTTTTTTTAAATTTTTGCCCGAAAACGCCCAGCCCCCCATTACAGGGGGCGTTTTGGGGCGTGATTTTCGAAAAAAAATCGTCCCGGCGTTTTAAATATAACGCTTAAATTGACATGGGGCCCACTATTTGACCGTTCTCAAACGGTAACATTCTTTATTATTTTATGGAAAAATTACACTTTTCGTCCTTTATGTTGATAGCTAGTTGCAATGGATGTCCTTTACCTTTAATAATTACAGCCATAGTCCTTTATTTTGAAAACTCGTTACACATTTCGTCCTTTAGTACTAACCAAGTTAAAATATCCAGTTAAGTTTATTCACTTAAGGGCATTTTAGTCTTTTTACTTAATTATTTATAGTATAAATAAAAAAAATAACATTTAAAATCTTATAAAAACAAATACAATTATCTCTCTTCCCTCTCACACACACACCTTTCTCTCTCTAAACAACCAGAAGCCACCACCACTAAACCCGCCACCACCCACCAACAACCACCACCGCTAGGTCTGAAGCTTGTCCCTGTTTTCAACCACCGCCGCCGCCATCACCTCCTGCCACCAGTCTACCACCTCCAGCAACCAACTCACCATCATCTCCGAAAGCACCACCACTCACCACCTCCTGCTCTCTCTAAACTCAAAACATCACGACCGTTTGTTGTCCACACCACCGAATCTGTTTCACCATTGCAGCCCCGCCACACCACCGTCGGGTACTACACCGACCGCCACAACAATCACCTACCAATTTTTCAGACATCGGATCTATTTCACCAGCTGCCATTCTCTCACTTTAAACACACTCTCTCTCTCTCTCACTTTCTCTTTCTCTAACCAAGACCCACCACTGCCGCCTCCATCAGATCTATTCATCCATCACCACCGCCTCCATCAGATCTCTCATCACAGGTGACCTGCAACCTTTTCCGGCAACACCTTTTCACCTTGAATCAGACCTGCAACCTTCCGCCATCAGTTTAACCTGCAACAAGTTTAACCTGCAGATCTTAGATGAGAAACAATCAGAAATACAAACACGAATAACAATCAACATCAACTATCATGAATCAGTCTATAAACAAGCAAAGATTTCTTCATTTCAGATCTGATTCGCACACGATTACAAACGAATCATCATAACATCATAAAATTAGGTCAAAATTGAATGAATATCGGAGACCACAACTAAAAAAACAAAACCAACCAAACAATCAGAGACCACAAATGCAAATCCAACAACAACTCACCTGATTAAACTCTAAAACCTCGGATTTAAACCTAACATGTCCGATCGGTTTCTCAGAGTAATCCATCGAATTTGTTGCCAAGATTTCAAGAAACAGAGTAGAAGATATTTTTGTAGATCTGCGATCGGTTTCTCATCACCCCCTCTAGCATCTCTCCACTCCTGCAATCGAGCGAGAAAAGAGGGATAAAGACAAAGAGATGAAGAATGTTAGACGGTGGAGGTGTTTACGGCGGTGGCGGTGCTAGGGTGGTGGCGGTGCTTACGACGGTGGTGGACCTGGTGGTGGCGGTGGTGAATGGTGATGCTAGGGTAGTGGTTGAACAGGTAAAGAAGATGAACTGATGAAGTGAGTTTGTCTTTATATTCATGTTTTTTTATTTTTTGTTTTTAGGTTTTTGTTTTGTTTATAAATACATATAAATATAATTAAGTAGAAAGACTAAACTGCCCTTAACTAAATAAATTTAACTGAAAATTTTAACCAAGTTAGTGCTAAAGGACGAAATGTGTAACGAGTTTTCAAAATAAAGGACTGTGGCTGTAATTATTAAAGGTAAAGGACATCCATTGCAACTAGCTATAAACATAAAGGACGAAAAGTGTAATTTTTCCTTATTTTATTTTTTTTAATTTAAAATATTCCCACTATAAATATATACCCCACATTCACACCATTTTTTATACAAAAACTCACTATCTCTCCCACTTTCTTCTAACTTTTATAAAAAAAAAAACCCACTTTCTTCTAATTTTTATACAATCATGCATCCATACCGCCCTCCTTTTGGTGTCCCCGCTAGACCCGCAAACCCGAACACAACCCAACCGCAAACCCCGTACAACTTCCAAGACATGGACCCGAGCTTTTTAACTTACGCGGCTTACTTGAGTGGCGCCCCTCCGTTTGTTCCTCCCACTTTCGGCTATGGTCAAGCCGGCGGGTCTCAACCGTCACAACCCGAAGCCGAACCCGATGTGGAAGTCGTACCAGAGACGCAACCCGAACCGGTGCAAGAAACATCGAAACGCGGCAAAAGGTCGCATAAGAAGAAGGATAAGGACGCACCGCGGCGTACAAAAAATATCATCAAATGGACGAAGGAAGAGGAATACACGTTGACTCGGGCGTTTGTCGACATTTCGGAGGACGAAGAGACCGGTAACTATTTTATATAAATATTATTTTACTTATTTTGTTACTTTATTTTTTAACAAACAACTTATTTTATTTTATTTTTTTAGCAAACTTTCAAATGGACCGAACATCAAGGCGAACATCGGGACAAAGACTCCATTTCTAGCAAATGGACCGACATCAACAACAAGTGTCATTCGTTCCAAGAAGTCTTCCAACGTAACTACGATAATCGCCCGAGCGGTGAAGGTGACGTTTGGGTTTTAACGAAGACTTTGGAGGAGTTCGAGAGGACAAAATGCCCTTTCACGTACTATAAGTGTTGGGAGCTACTACGAAAAAGTCCAAAGTGGGCGGTAGTTAATCCAATGACGTCTAGTAGTAGACGTCGGGCTAAAAGGTCAAAAACATCATCCTCCGTTGACCCGTCAACTCCGACATCGGATGCCCGCAATGTTGATTTAAATGAGGCGGTGGACGTTGACGAGGGAATTCAAGAAGAGTTGGTCCGACCCACCGGTAGAAGAAAGGGAACCGGGAAAAAAACGGTCGAGTCGTCTTCCGATCTCGAGTTAAAGGATGATTTCGAGGAGATGAACCGTCGTCTCCAAGACATTCGCGACCTCGGCTACAAACGTTGGGAGATTATGCAAGAACGAGTGGCCGAAACCAAAAAGTTTAACGAGATGCAAGAGGCGAGGCAAATGGAAAAGGACATTGAGTTTTTGTCCAAATCGATCGACCACCTCCAAGGCGACGCGTTGATCCTTGCGCAAATGCGTCAACAAAAAATTCGAGAAAAATATGGACTCTAGATCATGTTATTTTTTTTAACTTTATTTTTTCTGTTTTTTTTTATTTTCTGTTTTTTTTTTATTTTCTGTTTTTTTATTTTTCTGTTTTTTTTTTCTGTTTTTCAGTTTTTTTTTTCTGTTTTTTTTTTTATTTTCTGTTTTTTTTTTCAGTTTTTTTTATTTTTATTTCAAGTAATGTAATTTTATTTTTAAATTAATGAAGTTTTTTTATGTTTTAAATTAAAAAAAATAATTGTGAAATGATTGTGAAATGATTGAATGGGGCATTATGGGGCATTATACCCACTACACCACTTTTGCTATAATGCCCCCTTGCTGACTAGGACGCCACGTGTCGTATAATGCCCCATGGTGGGGGCATTATAACCTTCTACCACTACACATGGTCTAAGAAATGTAGAAAGCAAGCCCTACTATTTCACTCTCATTTAACAACAAGCTGCTCCTTTTTTATTTTGGTGAGAACGATTTATTAACTTATGATTTTTTAAAAGGAAAAATTACAAGTTTTGTCCTTTATCTTTAGGGTACTTTACAGGCGGTGTCCTTTTTTTTCAAATGTTGACAGGCGGTGTCCTTTAGTAGGTATTTTGTTACAAGTTTTGTCCTTTCCACCCAACCTGGTTAAAAAACTCAGTTAATTTGTGGCACATGATAAGCACATGAGGGTAATTATGTCTTTTCCTTATCCCTTTACACCTACCCCATTTATTATCCCTGATAAACCCTCTTGATAACATCATTCACCCCCAATTCGTCCCTCAGGTTTCACACTTAGGGTTTCTACCACACAAAATCGCTGATCAAAGAACAAGATGTCGTAGGACGATCAAGGATGGTACATTCGAGACCATTTTGACAACGAACAGGTTGTTGATCTATATGGTGAGTTCTTCAACTTAAATTTGAAACCCTACTTCAATTTTTTGAGCTAAAAATTGTGCATTTTGCAATGTAGTAGTGTATTAGTTGATAAATTCTGTGAATGTTTGATTATTTGCAGATGGTTTTCCCCATATCTTCAGTTTTCGGATTCATCATGGTGGTAGGCTGACAGTACCTCCAGGACGTGAGTATGTAGGAGGCAAGGTAGATTTTGTGGACTTGATCGACATTGATAAGTTTTCTGTTATTGAGCTTGATCTTATGTTGGACCAGTTAGGATATAACAGAACTAATCCCATGTATTATATGTTTTTAAACCCTGAAAAAGACTTAGACAATGGTCTTGAACACCTTAGCAGTGATCAGGATTGTCTTAACTTGGCTAAATATATGGGAGAACATAAGATCATCGATGTTTATACTACACATGGTTTAAAAAATATGAAAGAATTGTTTTCATCACCAAGTAAACCTAAACCTTCTATTACTATTGAAGAAATAGATGAAGCTGGGCCATATGCTATTGTCCCTAGTAAACTGAATTTTGATGTTGGGCAGAGCATAAGTATTCAAGTTAATCAGAATATAGATGTTGGGTCATCTAGTGGTGTTGGGCCTTCTAGTGGTGTTGTAGAAAATGCAAAGTGGGTTGAGACACTAGTTGAAGGTGGGGGTGATGATTTAGATGAAACAGGGGGTGCAGGTTTAGATGAAACAGAGGGTGAAGGTTTAGATGAAACAGAGGCTGTAGGTTTAGATGAAACAGAGGTTGATGATTTAGATGAGGGTGAAAGAGAGGATGCAACTGATGATAGTGACAGTGATTATATTGTAGATAAGGATAATACCATGTCTGATCATGAAGTAGACATGAGTGATTATAGGATGCATGTTGACAATGAAGTAGAGGATGTTTTAGATGAGCCACACCAACCAACTGAAGATGGGGATGTGCTAGATAATGATAGGTTTGACAGTGGGTCTGATTCTGAAGGTGATAAGGTTGCCAAAAGGAAACACCTTTTGCACCAACTTAGGAGATCAAATGAAAACTTTCCAAACTTCTATATTGGACAAGCATTTGGAACCAAACAAGAAGCAAAGAAAATGATAAAAAAAAACTTGCTGTAGAGACCAGAAGAGTGATTAGAATAACCAAGGATGACAACAAGAGGGTAAGGGCTTATTGTCATGGTTCAAAGCCAGACTTTGAGGTTGATGATAGTGGTGTGCATGTTTCCAGCCAAGCACAGACATCTGCATGCAAAAATAAAGGAAAAGAGGTTGATTTAGGAACAAGTAGAGAAACAAGGGCAAAATCAAAGAAAAAAAAAAGTTAAAGGGGTTGTTTTGGAAAAATCAAAAGAATCCGGGGCCCAAGACAAAGAATCTGTAAATGTGGGTGGTAGAGGGAAAAAGACAAACCCACATCAATATCAATGCCCTTTTGTCATTTTTATTGCAAAGGAAAAAGAATCTGAGACTTGGTTGGTGAAAACACTTAATGCCAACCACACTTGTGTACCAACCAGAAAACATTATGCTTGTACCTCAAAGTTTCTATCACAAGAAATGTTAGATCAGCTTGAAGAAAACCCAGACATCCCTGTGAGGGCAGTTCAAGAACAGTTTCAAAGAAAGTATTCAGTGGGGATTTCTAGGATGAAAGCTTATAGAGCTAAGGTAATAGCCAAGAAAAATGTTGAAGGAGATCATGCAAGTCAATATTCTTTACTGAGGGACTATGCCAATGAATTAATAAGCAAAAACCCAGGTACCACTGTGAAGATAGAGCTTGAGTTGGGTAAAAATCCTGAGGACCAAGAAAGACAGTTTAGAAGAATCTATATATGTTTGGCAGCTTTAAAAGAGGGTTTTAAGGCACTTGGCAGGGATTTATTGGGGCTGGATGGGGCTTTATGAAAGGGCCATTCCCAGGCCAGATGCTAACTGCAGTCGGTGTGGACAGCAACAATGGAATATACCCAGTTGCTTATGCAATAGTCGAATCTGAAAATCTCAGCTCCTGGACATGGTTTTTAGAGCTCTTGGCAAGTGATCTTGATTTGGGAATTAACTCAAACTTCACATTCATAAGTGATAGACAAAAGGTATGCCCTTTATTACTTTCAACTATTTTAGTTAAAACTGTTCATATTACTTTCAAGTTTATTGATTATGTTGGTTGTATGTTATGAAACAGGGAATACTGCAAGCAGTGACAAGGTTGTTTCCCTGTGCTGAGCACAGATATTGCCTTAGACACATCTATGAGAATATGAGGGGAACCTTTAAAGGAGATCTGTACAAAAACATGCTATGGAACTGTGCTACTGCTACTACTATTCCTGAATTTCAAACGGCCATGGATGAGTTGAAGGCCTTTAACAAGAAAGCACACTTGTGGTTGTCTAAGATCCCACCTTTACATTGGACAAGATCACACTTTTCTGGTAAGTTACATATTCATATATATTCAGGTATGTTATATTGAAGTATATTGAAGTAATTTTTTCGAATATAACAGGTAGGGCAGTATCTGATGTTTTGTTAAACAATATGTGTGAGTGTTATAATGGCAAGGTGATTGAAGGCAGGGACAAGCCCATAATATCTGCACTTGAGTACATCAGGGAATATCTTATGAGAAGGATTGTGACGGTTTTGAAAGTAATAGAAAAGTGTGATGGATTGCTAACACCAAGAGCCACAGAAATGTTAGAGGAGATCAAGAAAGATGCAAGTCACTATCATGTTCAGTGGAACGGAGGGGAGTTGTCACGACCCCCGACCCACCCTGGACGGAATCGGGAGTCGCGAACAGCCCGTGGTACCGGTGATTATTTTTAAAAACGTCGCAGCGGAAATTTCATCAGGACCGTGAGTTAGGAAAAATATCAGAGTTTAGAAAACACCGGATTTTTATTTATTTAAATAGATGGGATAAACCCATGTTTTACAATGGTAGCTTTAATAAAGATAAATTTTATTACATAAAACAATATTTCTTAATTTGATTTAATTAATAAAATAAGCCACTTCTTGATGCCTCTCAGTGCCGTATCCATCTCTACTGTAATTACCTGAAACATGTTTGAAAAAGGTTTTGTCAGCGGGAAATACTGAGTGAATCATTCTATTTACTAAAACGACACATTTGATATAATTTACAGTATTAAGAGCAATTACAATGTTTCTGATATCAAGCCAACTACCCACGGTATTTGTCACTCGACCCATTGGCCCATTCGTCCAATGGTGTCTGTGACTATGGTCATATCCCCCATTGGCTGCCCCAATGGTGACGATTATCAAGTAATGTATACAAAACCCCACATACCGGCTGTAACATGGTGATTACAAAGACTTAATCCCCGTAATTATAACTTTGAAAATAACATGATTTTGTAAATAGATTTGATAAAAAGAGAGAATGACTCACCTATAATCATGCAGATTCATACGGCCAAAGTTTAGTCTACAGATAAGCCTTGATATATTGCAGATTTATACAGGCAGGGCTTAGCCTATTGATTTTTCCTTGTAACCTAGTGCATACGAACTAGGTAGGTAACTTAATACAATAATTACGATAACTCACGAGATCAAATTCTCACAATGAACGACAAAGTGCAATACTTCATCCATCGAATTAACGATGATCCGTCAAATTAATGACGAACGACAAAGTATAACCCTAGTGTGGGCGGCACTTAAACATCCATTGGATATATTGATCGGTCGGAAAATGAATCGTAATAGCGATTAAGTTAATACCCTGTATCGTAGCAGAATTAGAGCTAGTGTGTGTTTGGTAGAAATAAAAATATATATTTGTAATTTAAGTATAGTACCCCTAATTCAACCTTATCCCGATGTCCTGAGACAGAACCCCAACGAACTTAGTCGGGCAGAGCCCTGACATGTGCTATGGGCTCAGATCAATCGAAAAGGGTAGCGGTGATCTGGAGTTAAAACACTTAAACAGGACAAGATTTAAAGAAAAGAAAAGAAAAATAGAAAGAGATTCATAAGAGGACGAGACATGCTCTATTTGGTTGGTATATATAGTGAAAAATTACTTGAAGAGAAAGCTGCCTCCTATACACGCGTAAACAATTTAGCAATAGGGCATTAAATGCCTTACACTCCATTTCATTTTATGCAGACACGTATGTATGTAAAGTATAAGAATTTCATAATGCTATTTTCTTTTTTCTTAGGACATATGTCCATCCTAATTGTTTTTCAAGTATTTTAATGTTTATTATTTATCTTTTCATACGTAAAAATAAATTTTAAATTGTAAGTTTAACTATTTATATTATTATATTTATTTAAAGTAACCGTTCAGTTACTTACATGTAAATTTAATTTATTTAGTTTTTATTATATATATATTATAATTAATTTAACTGTTTCACTTATTTGGCGTGTATAGCTTTTAAAATATAACGTTCTACAAAATAATGAATATGTCATTCGAATGAGAATATTTTTATCTACATTTGGGTCTAAGTTTTATTAAAAATAGAGTAGGTTCAAAATACAATGTATTTTATAATTTAATTTATTATACGGTTCCTAGGCCCATCTAGAAACTTCATATTTCTTATGGTCAACCTACCCGTAAGTTACCCGTCTAATAGTATAAGTTCTTAGATACTTTTATTTTATTTAGACAAGGTTACCCATATACAAGCCAATTAATATAATATTTCAACCAACTATATATAAAATAGTGTTAAAAACTTTTTGGGTTGAATATTTATAATAAAATAAACTAGTTACTAGTTACTAGTTACTAGTGGTTAATAAATTTAACCAAACCAATAATTCTTATATTAAAAATAGGGATGTTACATTCTCCCCACCTTGTTTTAAATCTCGTCCTCGAGATTTGAGTTACGATATTTCCTTTTTGACTTATGTTATATTTTAGTCAATAAAAACAAATTTAAGGTAGATGACACAAAATTAAAATATTAAATTTTGTGAATACGAGTTGTACCATAGGTAGGATTCAAATGGTTTAACTGAATTAGTTCAAGAAATCGATGACAAACGAATGAGATGAAATGATATAATTTCTAAAGTGACTAGGTTCAAGTCAAAAGATATATGATCAATAGATATTTAAAATGAATGTGAAGGACTTTTAGATTTAATAAAATTCTTTGTCAAAAGAAAGTTTACTTTGATTGGCAACTGAGGAAGACTTAGAATCGACAGGTTTAGAATGAAATAAAAGCATGAAAACGATTTGTCAAATATTAAGTTAGTGTATCATTGTTTAGAGTTCCAAATTGTTTTAATTGTGAAATAATATTATTAGTACACTATTAGTGACCATATTTTTCATACTATATTCTAGAGATTGAAAAAGAATAAGTTGTTTTGGCATGACCAACCATTATATTATATTTGTAAAGCAAATGTAATATATATAATTTGTTTATAGCATTACTAGTGGTAATGTAAGCACGTTATTAAGTATTTAAGACTTTGTTATCTATTTATTAGGACTGCATATCACCCGAGAATATTAAAGCTATGTGCTTTAAATATTAAGGTTGTAATTTACTACCTTAGGTATTATTTGTAATAAATAAATATAACTTAAAACAATGTGGTATCATATTATTATTTAAGCATTACGACTAAATTTTTTTTTTTTTACTTCTATAAGTATTTAATAGTTGTGGAATATTAAACAAGATGAAAAATATCTTGTCCATGAATACTTAGACAGTTATTTAGATAATTTTATTCGTCCCTCTAATTCTTGTATTGTTTTATGAAAATATATCTTCTCCTTTCAGTACAAAGTAAAATATTTTTATAAGTAAAATTTATTAGTATGATGACTTAATTTATATATATTAACTAGTCATTATCATGGTTGGATATTGGTTAGTACTCCCTTATTTAAGCATAGGTGATCAGTCTATGCCTAATTAAGGCTAGGCTATCCAATACCTACCCTTGATAATAACCCTAGTAAAAATAATACCAATACTATTATTATTAATATTTTCTTACTAATAAAAATGATATTAGTATTACATAACTAAACATACACTTAAATGGAAAAATTTCTAA